>JAVKPL010014674.1:0-89791 GCA_032173675.1 Gastrolobium villosum
ATGCTATGTGTACCTTGGTTCCATTTTACATATCTCCAAGTCTTGTTCTTGTTACCACCCTTGGGTTTCCCTTTGGATTTAACAAGACTCTAACAAAACCTGCATCGACTGCATTCTGTCTAGCAGAGCTGCTAGACGCAGCAAACCTGTCATTAAGAGTCTGAAGCATTTCTACTCCACTCTAATCATGTACACTTGCTTCTGCAAGTCTTGGAAAAATGACAATAATATAGCAGGGACTACCATATCTGCCCGTTCCCAATCTGAGAAATGTATCTTAGTTTCCTTAGACGCATCCTCTGCAGGTTGCTATGGCCCTCGCATTGTCAGGACAAATTTTAGCTTCCATGTTTTAGAACAATATCAAAAATTTGCTTTTCACTTATTCATAGTTGGTACCATCTAGAGGTTTTTGACTCAAAATCATTTCTAAGATATTTTCTGAAAAACATATGAAGCACACAATTACAAACAAATAATGCAATAAACAAATGATGCGCAAGTAGATTCTAATAACTACTCTTGTTTATTGTTAACAATCCTTCAGTTTATCTTTACAAGGCTTACGATGGGCAAGTCACTTGTAAAAACCAAAATTGTTATTTGGGCCTTCAGTGCCATTGCCAGAGCCTCGATGGGAGGGTTAACAATTTTACCAAAGTTGAATGTAATTAACCATTGTTTAATTTCAAAATTATCCTTAGTGTCTAAGCATTGCCGACGATGGGCCGTACAATACATCACTAAAATTTTGAAATTATTAAGATTTAATCTAGTGAAATCTGATTATCCTTATCCGATGGGGCTTCAGCGATAACCATCTCACTAATAAACCCACAAATGGAGCCCGCAGGTTTTAAAAGTAATTAATTTTTAAAACCTTCACCCCATTCAACATTTTTGTTTGAGAATTTTCATAATCCTTGTCGAATTCATTTTTTAATTTCAAAATTATCTCTAATAACTTAGTATTATCGACGATGGGCCGTACAATACTTTATTAAAATTTTGAAATTAGTAAGACCCAATAAAATCCAATCATGCTTATCCATTGGGGCCTCACATGATTATTTTATTGATAGGTCCACAATGCGCCTGGAGGTTAAATTAATTTCTTAATTTAAATCTCCTCCCATAATTATTTAGGTCCAATCTAATAAAATCCAATCATGCTTATCCGATGGGGCTTCACATGATTATTTTATTAATGGTCCTATATTGCGCTGGAAGGTTAAATTAATTTCTTAATTTAAATCTCCTACCATTCAACACAAGCATTATTTTTCAATTTCCAAGAATTATTTAATTGAGAGTATCCTTTGTTTGATTTCAAAAACTATGTAAGCAAGAGCGCCGATGAACGTGCATCACTTAGCTTATCTACATTTTGAAATCATTAAGGTCCTGAAATCCGATCACTTTACGTCAGCATGTGCTCCAAACAATCATGATACATGAATGTTGTATGCAGCGTGTGTTATTCCATGACCATTTCAGAAAACCCACAAATTACTCGCAAAATAAAAGAATTCTCTTAGGAAATTTTCTTAGTTATTTGTCTTGATTTTAAACTCCAAAAATAATCAATTTGATTATTCTAGATTTTACCAAAATCATAATAATTAAATTAATTTTAAAAATTAATATAACCATTAATCTAGATTTTGTTTCCAAAATCATGATAATCATAATTTTATTTTACCGGAATATTTAAAATCAAAAACTACGCGCATAAACTATCATGCTAGTCGGTAATGACATAATAGTAAATACGCACGTATGACATGTGATCATGCAACAATATGGCACCTTCCTATCCTATATGACATGTCATCCCAGATATCATGTTAATGACACATATGATTCTTACCAATCAATAAAAGCATTAAATAATAAATTCTAATTACTTTCCATGGCTTTCCTATTTAAAAAATAAAAATAAAAAAAAATAAAAATATTAGAACTTTGGAATTCGACTTTCGCATAACCCATAGTATCTGTCTCAAGCCACTTTAGGGTTTCCATGGGCCCAAAAGCCCAAAGACCCAATTCTTTGGCGAGAAACCCTAGGACGCGAAAGAGGAACCCTAGCCGTCAGGTCTGCCGCGCCGTCACCCGAAGTCAATTCAGGACCAAACTCCAGGGGAAGGACCACCACATAGATATGAGTGCACCGCCACCGGAACCGCCCAAAAAGGTGGTCGGACGCTCCTTCACTCTCCAATTCTTTGCCGGAGAGTGGCGGCCACTCTCAGACGCTTGTGGCGGCGCGTGGAGGAGCGTGGAGGCTCAGATGGAGGCGATCCACCCACCGCTGCGTTCTTCTTTCCGTCCTCTTTCCAACCATATATAGATCGCCCCATTCTGAGATCGGCAAGTCCTCGAAAAGTCTCCGACAGTGCTGACTGCGCATCTTCCTCGCGGTATCTCGATCTTGAATTTTTACAAAATATTGAAAAATACACAAAAATTCCGAAAAATTAAAAAAACAGCAAGGAGGAAACCTAATCATATGGGATTAGCCTCCTTGTTACAAATCGAGAAATAACCCTAACCATGGATTAAAGCATTTTTACCGATTAAAATCTAAGCTTTTATGAAAATGAACTATACAGAATAAAAACATGAATATCAATAACAAATACAGATTAAAGGTGCCATATTTTGAAAATCACAAAAATAAATCAATAAATCAAAGCTGATCTAAATCCCCATCACAATCCGGCTCTGATACCAATTGAAGGTTAAATCATCAGAAACGCGGAAGCG
The DNA here is from genome assembly GCA_032173675.1 of Gastrolobium villosum. Lineage (NCBI taxonomy): Eukaryota > Viridiplantae > Streptophyta > Magnoliopsida > Fabales > Fabaceae > Gastrolobium > Gastrolobium villosum. The sequence continues at coordinate 2,770 of JAVKPL010014674.1, forward strand.
CATCGTACCGATGCGATGAGGAATGAAGAACACCGCTTTGATTACCTGGGATGAAGAAGCGAGCGTGACAATTCCTCACGTTCAGATCTCCTTCTCTAGCCTCACGATCTGCAGCAACGCACCACGAACGGTCGCAAAATCCGCTCTACGGTTGATCTTCCAGGCTATGACTCAAGGGGATCAGGGAGTCGTGTGGGCAACCGTTCAGATGATGAACATTGCCTCTTTGTGTTTCTGATTTCTGAAACCCTAGGAGGCACAAGGGAGAAAAAGGTTCTTATATACCCCTACCCAATCCCATTAACCCTAAGCTTCATGGGTTAATTGGTCTTTGGGCTCACTCACTAAAGTCATTGGGCTTAGTGAATAAAGAGCATACCCAACAGGGTTAGCCCAAACGGACCGTACCCCGAGGGCATGGTGTCCGATGGTATCCGGAGAAGGTTGAATGGGGATACCTCCTGACTATGTACCAAAAAAAGATAGAAATTTAATGAAATTAATTATAGATGTAAATTCACAAAATGTTCCAAAACATGCTTATACTATTTTAAAGTGATACAAGATTATTTTTCAATTAAAATTAATTTTTAAAAAAACTAAATTTTGACCTATTTATTTTTTAGGGAAAGATTATACTTACTACCTAATTTTTTTACTACTTGTTACTAACAAATCTTAACCGTTGATTTCTGTCAATCTAACGGTTATAATTTATTACAAATTAATAATTAATTAATAAATATGATCCCATAAATTACAACCGTTAGATTGATGGAAATCAACGGTTAAGATTTGGTAATAACAAGTAGTAAGAAAATTAGGTAGTAAGTATAACCTATCTCTATTTTTTAATATGAAATAATTTTTCTAAAATAAATTTTTTAATATTAACTCTTTTAAAGTAATTCTAGCAAAACTGAAACCAAACAACTCATTACAAAAAATCTAAAATGAATTTGTGAGATTTTTCCATCTTAAACGCATTCAATCCAATTAATTAAGTGTAACTAAGTTGAACATGAACTACAACTAACACAAATGTTACTTCCTTAGCAAATATTTAATCTCAAGCAAATGGGTGTAGGGACACCTTTTGAGATACCTTTAAAACGAAAAGAAAAGAAAAGAAAGTTGCATCTAATCCGATTTATTAATTTTTCGACATATACTATTGTTATAAAGCTTTTGAGAAATCATTGAGTTGTTAACAATGGTTTCGAAGGGCGCAAATGACTTCAAATATTAAAAAAAAATGGTTTAAAATGTGATTGGTCTCGTATTTTGTCTAGTTTCGACGATATAATAAATAAGCAAGGCCAATTCATCTAACAATTTTTGAGTTTTTGAAAATTATTGCAGGATATATTTAATTAATATGTGATGAATTTTAAAAAAATGAATACAACAATATTATGAAATCATGAAGATGAAATATGCAAGATAAAATCTTAAATTCCATTTAATGAATGGATGAGATAAATCATAATATTGCATTCATTAAATAAAAATGATATTAAATCCAAGGGTTGAATCATTGTTTCCTCTTTCTTCTAACTTTTTGCTTCATTCATATATAAAAATGGTATTTTTTTGGTAAGCTATAAAAATGGTATTTTTACAATAAATTGTTTATATTTTTATGGGGAAGTATATACTTACCACCAAAAAAGTTTACTACCTTTACAACCAACTTAATCACCGTTGATTTCCATCAATCCAACGGTTATAATTTATTGAATTTATTGGAAATTAATAATTAATTAATAAATGTGACCCGATAATTTTCAATAAATTATAACCATTAGATTGACGGAAATCAATGGTGATTAAGTTAGTTGTAAATGTGGTAAACTTTATTGATGGTAAGTATAATCATCCCCTATTTTTATAATTTTCTTGTTTAGAAAAATGAAATATGTAAGAATGTATCGTTTTTCCTTATCTAAATAAGAGGAGGGATATTCTAACTACCAAAAATTTTCACTACCAATTTATTACCTATCTAATCACCATTAAATTAACATTTTTTCTCTTTTCAAAAACTTTTTAAGATTCTCTCTTTTTGATCCAATAGTGATGTGATGGGTAGTAAGTTAATAGTAATAATTTTTGGTAGTTAGAATATCCCTACTCTCTAAATAAATGGTGTAAACATTATCTAAATTTTTTAAATTCCAATGCTCTAAATTAATATGTTTAACGAATAGCTAGACATTGAAAAATGAAAGAAAGAAATTAAGAAAAAATACTTGAATATTTATTGACGGTTGAAACAAAATATGTTTCACATCTATGGCACTGGGAAGAAACACATCTTCTCCACGTTCCGTGCCACGAATAATAAAACAAAATTCTTAAAAAAAATATAAAAAAAAAATACATTGCTAAAAGGTAAACATGAAATTAATATGATGGTATTATCATGTATAATTCAATGGTATTAATTAAATTAGTCCTTTCTGTTAATGTTCCTTCTCGCTGCCTCAGCATTTTCTTTGACTGAATCAGCTGAGTCTTGAGCCTTTCCCAGAACAGTGTCTGCAGCCCTATTGGCTGTGTTCTTAGTGGAATCCCATGCCTCTTGCATTGTTTGCTTTGCTTTCTCAGTAATGTTTTGTGCTGTTGCTGATATCTGACCAGCCTTGTCTTTTGTCTTGTTAGTCATCTGCTTCCATATTAAAATATCAAATTAGATATACTTTATACAGAGTTATTATTTAATTATATATGTAATAAGCTACCAAATTCATATATAAATATGTGATCACATATTGTATCACCAAAAAAAAATTAAAAGTGTGACCAGATACGGATTATATTTACAAATTTTTTATTTATAAACTCTTACAAATTATACTATGTATTTCGGAAATAAGTTATACTATGTACTTCCGGGAGTAAATAATATAATTTGCAAAAATTTATAAAAAAAAATTTATAAACAGATCATTCCCCATATAATATAATCACAAGTTGAGATTACGTGTTCCGCAGTGGAGTAAGCCTTGTCTTGCAATGATTCATTCATACTGTTATTGACTGTTTCACTAGCTCCTTGTTTGATACCATCAGCGCTCAATGAGCCATCTTGATTCGAATTAGTTGGTACCTACAAATTAAGATATATAGTATAAGTATTCAACACAACATATTTAATTTGGAAAGAATAATTAAACTAGAGGGATTTTTCTTTACTCTGGTTTAAGAATAACAAATCTTACTCTCATCTCAATTGTTCATCTCTGTGCATAACCGTTTATCTATGTGCATCTAATATTTGTAATTTATTAATAGGCACAATTCAATTAATTATGATCATGATACACAGTGATCAAGGACTGAAATGGAGAATAAGATTTGATATTCTTATATCGAGATACATAAATCAGTGTTATTAAACCCGACTTGGGCGGAGTATTGGGTCACTGGTCGGACCGGATATATATATATATATATATATATATATATATATATATATATATATATATATATATATAAACATATAAATCCAATTATATTTTTCATATCTAAAATGAATTAAACAAGGTTCACTAAATAAGATCAAAAACATGAAGCATAAATAAATAAAAAAATGTACGTTATTATTATGTTAATTTAAATTGCAACTCAGAATCTCCATAAACATACCTCTCAATGACGTTGAACTCATATTTTTCAAATTCAACTATATCAAAATAACATATGACACATTCTCTTAATTTATTATTCAGCAAATTGTTTCACTATTGAAAACAGAAATTTGAGGTTATTGTAGAAGAGTATACTACGAAATAAAATTATAAAAAGTTTTTACAATGAGTTCTATATTTTTTTTTTTTAAGATGAAATAATTTTAATTTTTTGATTTTTTTTAATGCATGACCCGACCGGGTCAACGGGTCACCGGTTTTGATCGGGTTTAACCGAGTTGATGCATGACCGGTCCAATACTTAACTCGGACCGGTCCAATGACCGGGTCGTCTGATTCCAGGTCGACCCGGCCAGGTCGGGCCGGATTTTACAACAATGACATAAACATAATAATATGTAGAGGCTATTCAATTTAATCTCCTTTACATTTTTCTAAATGAATCAACACACATTAGATATAGTGAAACACACAAAACTGAAATATGATTTACTTGGATAGGTCTTGGGGTAGCAGCTGCAAAGACCCTAGGATTCCAGGCACGAGCCCTTGCAATTGTTGCTCCAGCATGGCCAAACTTTGGGAGGGAGGTTACTAGGTTAAAGCCTGCCATTGTATATGGTTTCTCTTTTATTTACTTTGTTGAATTCTATATGATTTTTCTTGCATTGTTCATCACTTTGTGTATGTATATATATAGAGCTCTTTTTGCGATTTGTTCGCGTGCTTAGAGTAATTCACGCTCACTAGTGGTAGAAAAATGAGATAGTGCTCAGCTCAATGTATGGTTTAAAGGACCCAGTATTATAGGACAGTTAATTAGTTGTTTTAGACTTTTTGTAAGGTTATTTTACTGATATATAAACCTTATTTTTCTTATTCGAAAAAATTAAAATTAAAATCAACGAGTGTCAATATCTTTTTGGATGGGGTAACTGTATAATAATATTTCACAAAAAAAAAAAAAACTGTATAATAATATCTTATACGTACGGGTGTTAATTAAAGGGAAGGATTAATTTATTTTTTTAATTAGAATTAAGAAGGACTAATTATTTAATTAGTGCCTCAACATTTTTTTCAACTTGGTTGGTTTTGCAACCATATTATTACATGTTCCATGTAATGTGATGGAGTTTGACATTTTATAGTTGCAATATGCATGGCTTGGATTAGAGGTTGCTCTAACGACAGATATATTACTTTTGACTACTATTTCTTGTTTTCTTTTTTTTTGCTGTTGGTTGCACGGGATTATTATATATTCAATTTTTTATTAGAAAAAAAAACTTGTGAATGAAATTTTGTCATATATTATCAGATTGCAAATATTTTTCTTAAAAAAGTTGAAGGCTTTTGAACTTTGGAGCACCTGGATGATGAGAGTTAGTTAGAGTTTGCTAATGTATCCCTGATAAAAATTTATGCAGCTGCTTTGTTTCTGGCATGTAATTTTTATCAAATTAAATATATTTTATTTTAATATATTCTATATTTATTTGGCTTGTTATTATATTGCTGTTAATTGGCCAATGCAATATTACATGTTAGGAATGAAACAAAGAAAGCATGCCTCCTAGGGTAAAACTTGATCTGCCTGTTGGTTTTTTATATAAATTTTATTTTAAATTTACCGTTTGGAGTTCTTATGCAGTAATTATTTCTTTTCGGATTAGACTTTTTTTTTTTTTTTTTTTTTGGATTAGTCTTTCTTTATCCCTTCTCTCAGAGACATGTTAGATTAATAAAAAAAATTATATGCGCAGCACCAAATATATGAAGAATTAATTCTACTAAAATTTCAATTTAATTCTTCATAAAATTTCAATAAATGATGTTATTATAAAAGTTTTTGGACGCCTAGGTGGTCTTCCTGGCATTGCATTTAGATCACAAGTGGACGATTCAAGTTTATAGTTTATACTCTCAAGTATGGATTTAGCTGAAAATTCTCGATTGAGGGAAGAGGTTACTTTATTGAAGACCAAGTTAGCAACAACCGAGGAGAGTGTCAAGACATTACAGACAATAATGCTTGCATATATACAAATGAAAGAAGGACATATTCCTCCACAGTTAGGTGCTTTGTTTGGTACTACTTCTACTCCAATAGTAATGATTTCATATGTTTATTTTTTATGTTGAACTCTATATTATTAGTTTATGGGTGAAGTTTAAGTTTCTCTTTTTTTAAATTTATTTTTGCACGGGATGAAGGGAGTGAAGAAGTTATCGCAACACATGGAAGATCTTCAATAGATAGTAATTACCCTTAATTTGGGTTTGTGAATTGAATATTTTTGCTATGATTTTGGAGCTTTAAGATGAGTTTATTTTATGTCTCTTGTTTTGGATAATTATAAAAGATAAATTGGTACTATTATTAGTACAAAAAGATAAATTGGCTAATATATCAAGTTGTGGATTGTAACATCCTCTGCAACTAATTAGGATAGAGGATATCACATAAATTTTTAAAACTTATTTTAATTAAGAGAACGAGAATTATAATGAAATTTTAATGCAACGCTTATGAAATAAGTCATATGATAAAATATTCATAAAATTTAATTATGCAGAATTTAAGTTCACTATTACATCAAAAATACATCATAATCTAGACTGAAAAGAAACAATTTTTTTTCTATTAATTGCTCCACTAAGCTCCGTATAGTCTTCAAAGTTTTTAACCATAGTGCTTTATCCTACTCCAAAGCTATACATACTGGCATGTTTACTCTGGAAAGGTTAGCATAAAATAAACACACATGAGATAAATCTCAGTAATATTGAGATTTTCGAACTATAACCAATCCAGCCACTTTAGTAGAAAATATCATTCTCACAGAATAAAATTTATAATAAGAAAATAATATTATAAACAATAAATATAAGCCCAATCTTTGTGGGTTCTACCCAAACTTTGTAGGTTCTACCCAAACTTTGTAGGTTCTAGATACATATATAAGAACGTGTAATCTTTAACTGAAATGACTAATGCTCAATTCTGGAGCGCCCAAACTCTGTGGGTTCTGTATGTGAAAAGTACTGTATGGCGGAGCTCAAGCCATGATAAGTCGTCTCTTACCCTATAACCATTTTGATCCCTTTGTGGGTCAGTCACATCATAATCATTCAGTAAAAGATTACATATTCTTTTTTTTTTTGGTAAAAGAAAAGATTACATATTCTATTAGTATTCATTTGGTACCAAATAAATTCTTTAATTTCTATAAACTTAATTAAAGATCATTCTCATATCTAACATAAGTAAATTCATCAAATTCACAAAGCCCAATATAGAAAATAAATTAAAAGAGTAGAAAAAATTCATAAAATAATTTTGACAGAGTAACTAACTGCATCTTCATAACTTTTAAAGAAATAACTTTAAAATACCAACTTCAAACATAGACATAGATAAAAACAGAACTAACATAGCTTTCTGAAATATCTAAAAATTAACTTTAAAAATAAAGGAGAGAATGAGTTGCTTACTCCCGATATTACCTTTCTCCTTTCCTTTCCTTTCCTTTCCCTTCTCTCACTCTTCTCTCTTTCTCTTTCTTTCTCTCTCTTTCCTAAGTGTAACTTTTGTTTTCTATTTTCTATATGCAACAAATCCATCTAATGTATTCATATATATATATATATATATATATATATATATATATATATATATATATATATATATATATATAGGTGTTGTGCTAGTTTTTTTTTTTTAATTACTTGAAGCTTTCATCATTATTATTACATCACTAATATTATGTCACTAAAATTGGCTTAGAGGGCAAGCAAATGACTTGTAAAGCAAGACTTTGACTTGGTTTCCTTTTTCTTTCTTTTTTTTTGGATATTACAGGAATAGGGTCTGTAAGAACCCGCACCGCTAATTAAGGTAATTAGTAAATTAATTATGATAATTAGGAAATAATTCCATAATTGACCCTAATAATTATTAATGGGCTTAAGATAATTATATTGAGTGAGTAAAAATGCTGAAAGTCGCTTTTCGGAAGAAAAGCGCAGATACCGGTTCTGCTACTCGGTATAAATGCGTACTGGAAAAGTATCCCGGAAAATTATAATGAATACATGATAATTACTAGAATATTATGTAGGACTTGTAAAACAAGTTTCAAGTCAAAATGACGTAATCTGATGCCAGAACTGATACTGGCTATGGAAAAACGCGTACCGGAAAGGTGCTCCGAAAAATAAAATAAAAATATGACAAATCTTAGAAAAATGTCTAGGTCTAGAATCCGAAGTTTGGGATCAAGATCTTTTACTTTGCTATTAAGGCTAATACTGCGCGATTAATGGCTTGTGTCTATAAATAGACACATTAAGAGGGCACAAAACCCTAGGAACACCATACCATACGTGGAGGCTGCAGCTGAGAGTGGAAAACACTGTTCCATTGGCTCTCCTTCACCCTTTGTGCTTCCTTTGCTCTTCTTCTTCTTCCTTTGGCCTAGATTATCACCTTTCATGCTTGTTCCATCACTTTAAACACTTGTGAGGGTGAGAGTGAGCCTTGAGACTACATTGTTGGTCTCATTCTGAGTTGAGAAGGCTGTTTTGGTTGAGGTGTGAGGCTGAGTTTGGAGCTTTAGTGATGGCTACCTTGTGGTAGTCATTGTGAGCTTCAAAGTGTCATCTTGTGGTGCAAGAACCCACCTTGGTGTTGTCATTTTCGTGCTCCTTGTGTGGCCTGTGTAGAGGAACCTTGGGAGAGCTCCAAGAGCACACCTTGCTCTGTTTTAAGCTTGGGGTAAGTTTCCTACACCTTTGATCTTAAGTTTAATGCTTAAAGTTGGTGTCTTGGCATGTAAAAGGTTAAAATGAAGTAACCAACACCTAAGTGAACTTGTATATGCTTAAAAATGGATCCTTTAACGTGTACATGTGTTAAAAGTGAGATCTTTGGGATGGATATTCACGAAATGCAGAAACTGCATTCTGTCGTGAGATATCCGGATATTTGTCGAACAGATATCCGGATATCAGTATCCGGATATGGTATCCGGATATTGATATCCATCTCTGTTTTGGGTATCCGGATATGACATATCCGGATATGTCCAGTGTGATATCCGGATATGGCATATCCGGATATGTTCTTCATGATATCCGGACATCCTGGGTTCTGCGCAGACAGTAGCTGTACTGTATGAACAGTAAGCTATTGGGTGTGTGTGGACCCTAGTTTAAGGAAGTTGAACTTCTGTAATTAATGAACTAAGTCAGAATCATATGATTAAGGGCTTATGACTTTGTTGGAAGCCTTAAGACGTAAAGCGTAAAGGAAAGGCGTAGTCTTTAAGTTGTATGCTTGTGATGCATAAATATTGATGTATTATTGGTCCATATCAGATTGTGATACTGCTGTTTGTGGACTTGTGAGTGGTCGGACTCTTGGCTTGGATAGCTAGCTTGCAAGGTAAGCTTTCGTGTCCTCGGTTTAGCCATTTTGATGTTCCACCATGTCCCTTGGTGATGGGTTTTTGCATGCTGTGTTACATGCTTTAATATTTTGGAAATGCTGTTGAGCTATTTATATGCAATGAGCTTTTATGAGATGCATGTGGTGTCCACCTAGACGGCAATCCTGAGTATGTAGTACATACAAGATGGAGAAGCTGTGGGTGAGGTGCAGGTAGTATCCATGTACTCATGTAGGCATAGACGTATTCCTACATTTCTCTGGCCAGTAGATTTGAAAGCACACATGGCATGATTAATTGCTGCATCGCATGATTTTGGAACTTATATTGTAAATACTGTTTTTAGAACTTATATTACACATGTAAGTGATCTTGGGGTGGAGACTCCTTGAGGACCCCTTGTCTTACTGAGATTTCTTGTTAGAGATCTCACCCCACGTTTGGGGACGCTTATTTCAGGATCAGGTAATGTTGAGGGCTCAGGTGGCAGGAGGCCAGAGCTGAGCTGATATGATGATATGCTGACTGCTGTTATGTTTTCCGACTGCTGTTTATGTTTTCTGCTGAGTTTATGTTGAGATTGTTATTGGGCATTGTTGCCTTATTTGGTGAGCATGGGGTTTGTCCATGCCACATGATTGTGTTATTGTCTTTCTAATTATGTTGTAATTAAAGTATCAGGATTTTGACCCAGGCTGCATGTTGTAGTCCTGTGGTTTTAGATACTCACATTATATTTATGTACGAGGTATTCAGTTAGTTGTCTTGCAATTTTCATACAGGCAGTATTTTTATGAAAATGATTAAGTAAACAAGTTGGTTAAGTTAATGACGTCATAATTGAATTAAAGAAAAAGTTATTCCGCATTTTAATTAAGCGTGACTTAATACGATAGTGTGTTAACAATCCGGGTTAACACGGGCTGTTACAGGGTCCAATCCCCAAATTGTGATACATAAAACTTTCAACTCATATACTGGTAGTCTAAAGTTGCCACAAAATAAGACAAATCGTGAAGGTTTAGGACCGTCAAAAATGCTAAACAAATTGTGGAGGTTTAACACTGTCAAAAAATGTTAAACATTTTGTGAAGGTTTAAGGCTGCCAAAAATGTTTAATTTCACGGCGGATTTTAACCTACAAAAAGTCAAACATATTGTGGAGGATAGAAAATACAAAAAATTACAATATCTGTGACGGTCTGGAACCTCCAAAAAATACCCCAATAAATAGTGATGTTGCACATAGAGATGCCATAAAATGTGTTGTAGCGCATGCAATACTGGAATTTGTGAGGAACACCACAAATATATTTTAAGAGTAAAAAACCGTCACTATTTGCAAATATAATCTCCACAAATGACATTTTTTTTTTGTAGTAAGAGCTTTTTTTATAATTAAAAAAAAAAAGCAAAAAATTTCTAGAAGAAACTTTTTAAAGTTGTATAAGCTTTATAAGGAAGAAACCACCATTATTTGCAAATATAAGCTCCACAATACAAATCACGTAAGAGACGTGTGCAACTTATATGTATCTGCCACGTGGCGCAAGTTGCAAGTGGTGTACCACCCTTATGCGCAATCCATCCACCACATGATAGGCACAACTTCACCCATACATAAGTCACACACCTCTCCATTCACAACTTAAACATGCACAACCCGTTTGTATATTTCACTGCATTATTTTGATAAAACTTTTGGCTTATCATCAATCCAATTAATACTTTTAGATTTTACATCACTATGGTCAAAACCTATCCTATACTTAGATAAGGGGGTAACTGATCAAAATGCCACTGTTCATCAACTTTTTTACCTAAATGCCATGCGAACAGTGTTATTTCCCAATCTGCCACGGGGGCAAGTTGGCTTCTGACACAGGCAAACTCAGTTTGCTGACGTGTCACATTTTTAGTGGATAACAAGTATTAAATTTAAAAAAAAAAAATTGAAGTTCGCCTACTATGTAGGCGAACTTGATTAAAAAAATGACGAAACCGAGGTCGCCTGTGTCAGAAACGAACTCTGACACCACCATAAAGTTGACACATCAGCATACCAAGTTCGCTACTGCTCTGGGCGAACTTGCCCCAGTGGCAGATTGGGAAATAACACTGTTCGCATGGCATTTAGGTAAAAAAATTAGTGAACAGTGGCATAATGGTCACTATTCCTAGATAAGGTTGTTATGCAATGATCTGAACGCTCCAATCTATTGACAATGATTTGGTAAGAAGTTCAGCAAGTTGGTAGGAGGGAACATGAGAAACTTGCACGTCATTGTTGACAAGAAGTCTAGGACAGTGATAAGTCAATTTCATTCTGGAATAGAAAAAAGGATTGGCATATATAAATATGTTGTTCTAATGTTGTCCGAGAATTGTAGGCAGAAGAACACGAAGAATATAACAGTAGCTCTCTCAGTCGCTAGAAACATTTATCAAATAAGCCAGAAAAAGGTCTAAAAGATTCAAACTTCCATGCCACTACTTACTACAAAGAAACATTCAATATAGAAGCAATGATGTCATTCACGTTTAATTGCGAAACTTCGTTCAAAATCACAAACAAGGACTATATTAGTGACGATAGAGAACAACCGAGAGTCAAAGTTATTGCTCCCAAACATGAATAAATTTGCAGAACAACTTCGAATCATGTTCTTAAAATTGTTCCCTTGTCAGTTGTGAGGCATCTGTTTGTAAACATTAAAGCATTTATTCTCTCTTTCTTCAGATAAGTTATATAGAAACAAAAGAAAAGGCAGGACCATTCCCCTCATCCTGAAAAAACAAAAGGGATGAAGAAAGATATTACGGTTTTATGTTTATCATGTAACATAACACAACTTCATTTTCCTACACACACATTAAAGAGGTGGGGTCCACATGTTTTTCTTTCTCTTTCATCATTCCACTTTCTCTCTCCCTCTTGTTGTGAGTGTTGGAAACAAAAAGTTAAATTATGTAACATAACATTAATAAAACCCAAGATATTACAAGCAGTTGACACCCATTTACAAGCATTTTGAGCTACAAAATAAACAGACCTTGGGATTTTGTTCAAAGACTAATTGATAAAGCAAGACAAAGCATTTATTCAATCATCACAAAGCCAATAAGTACTATCATTTTATTCTGCCTTCAATCTAAAAGTTTCAGGTAAAAAGTATGCTTAGTTGACTACAAACTTGAAATAAAGCAGATACGAATTAGTTAAATAAAATAAAGAAATATGAAAGCCAGTAAGGCAATAACCTTCACTCCCACAAGAGTCCTCGTGAGAAGATGAAAAAATCCAGACCACACCAATCACAAAGTTCAGGAGCTTTGGCCAGATCCGACCGACTTCCAGAGCTCGACCCACTCTTCCATGGCTTCTGCAGCAACAGAAAACATAGGATCAACCTTCCCTAGTTGCTCCTTCACTGTTTTGGCCATCTCAACAATACAATCCTCTGCTGTAGTTGCTGATTGTGGCAACCTTACTGACTGAAAGAAAGGAACAACTTCCTCCATCAATTTCACCCCTTCCCATTCTTTCTTCAAGCTCTCTATGGCATTACCTCTTTCTGTTCTCCAAACATAGGGCAAACCACTTTTCACACCAAGGCCTAGGTGGTCACATATAACTTTTACACACATTCCACACCATATATCTTCCACAGTTTCCCACCTAAATTTTCCTTCCCCTGCCAACCTCAAAGCTGGGACTAATGCTGGGCCAATTGCTTCGCGGTTAAAGGCAATGTTGATTCCACTCACAGGCATCATGGCTCTCACAGGAACAGTCAGAACTGCATCTACATATCGCAAATTCCTTTGTTCTGGCTTCAGCGCTTGTGTTGGTGCATCAAGGTCTGCCAGATTGAGCCATAATCCACATGACAAAGCACAATCAACCCCACTTCGCAGGCTAAATGGGTACCCACGAACAAAATCCGCACCCTTACGGAATGGATCATATAGTGTATTAAAAAAGAAAGGGGTGGCAGGAGTCCTGAGGTTTACAATATGCTGAGCCACAGCATCTACCAAAATTCCCGTGTTATCTTTTGCTGGAACACAATCATCATCAATACAGACAACATACTTCTTCCGAGAAACAAGGAAGCCAAAATATCTACAAGAGTAACCAGAGAAGCGAACAGAAGTGGAAGAACCCACCACTTGCTCAATATCAGATTTTGTATAGATATCTGCACTAAAACCTTCAGGAATTTGGAGTTCCTCCTTGAGTTCAGGATCTTTGATTATGATCAAGTGGAAACGGGAGAAAATTGGCTTCCATTCATTCATAAAAGATGTAAGGTCAGAGTGCAGTGCACCAATCACAATGTCCACTTCATTATCGTTGATAGTTGCTTGAGACATCTTCTGAGGTACAGAATACAGATTATCTCAAAAACTAGAAGTCTTAAAATTCAGTGCTGACAATAGTTTATATCTTAGAATTTCTCAGAACATCCTGCACAAAGATATTCAAAGGTCAGAAAAGAAATGTTTGTCACTTCGGGGATAGCTACGATAAGTACAAGATAAAATTTCAAAATAACTCACTGGTAGGAAGCACAGGGGTCAAAATATGTTGGATATTCAGTGCCTGAACTAGTGAGAGGACTTCATCCTTACCAGTTGCTATAAACAGTCTCAGAACTTTCTCAGTCAGCTTTCCAGCTTTCAATATTCTCTGTCCATGAAAATCACCAAATGCAATGAGGATATACTGAATGATAATGACAGAATAAAACTGCAGGGTAGAATTAAAGAGCTATAACTTATACATAGACAACAAAAGGATTAAAACCATATCTACAATTGTTCCCCTCTAGATCATAAAACATAAGAGAGCCGAAAAATTGTAAAGGGGCCTTACTTATTTGATCCAGTTAAGATCCAATGTTTAAGCAACAGGAAAAAGCAAAATTCAAAATTTCATAGCTTACAAAAAGAAAACAGGAAGAAAGTAAAGCAAGATCTGGTTCTAGGAACCCCCACCCCCCCAAAAAAAAATGATAAGACAACATAACTATCAAATCAATCTTCTAACAACAAGAAAAGAACCAACCTTGTTTGACATTTTGCTTAACACGAGTCCTAGTGATTTTCAAATACCAAAAGAAAACAATTAAATACAAAGATCTCAAAGCTGCATAACCTCCACCTCAAAGAGAAATTCATTTTAACAAGACATTGAAACATATTTATAAATTAAAAAAGAAGAAGAGAGGAGTAAACTGCAAATGAAACAATTACAGTTAAAAGTTACAAGCATGCTGAAGCTAACAACACAAACCAGAAGGAGCTTCCTTTACTCATTCTATAATATGAATGCAATGACAGTAATTATGGGCAAGTTTTGTCTTTTATGGGAGATCTAGACATGAAACATCAAAAAAAGCTAATGGGTATTTTTGCAATCGATCAAAGTCAAGAAATTGAAAAAAGGGTAACCTTAGTTACCTATGATTGTGAAGTGTGTGTGAGAGAGAGAGAGAGAGTAGATAAAAAAAACAGTACCAAGAAGAGGTCGAGGAGGATGTGATCAGGGATGGGAGAGAGATCGGAGATGTCGGAGAGATTAAGGACGGCTGAGTCAATGGTGAGAGATAAGAGCGATGGTGGTGTTTTCATTCATTCATTTCACTCATTTCCATGCAAAATAAAATATATATAAAAAATAGCTAATATTGTGGTGTGAATAAAGAATTGGTCACACAAATCACAAACAATAGGGAAGGAAAAAGAGGGAACCAGATCCTAAAATCTCTGTGATGTTTCCGTCCTCTCCTTTTTTGTAAGCAAAGTTTAAGATGATAATGATATTGTCAATCACAACAAGATGGTACCTCTTTCCTCTTCACACGCTTCTAATTTCAACTCATCTCTTCTGCACGTGCGATGTGCCACATGATTATTTAATAATTCAATGAAGGGATATGTTTTTCTTAGGTCGTAGGAAAGAAATGATTTCATTGTATAAATAAAAATATGAGTGGGACCCATATATAAGAGGAGAGAAAAAAAGAGAGTAATGGGATCCAACCCTTTTTTATGTGTATATAAAAGTTGTTTAATGCAAAGTGAGATAAACATAACCCAATATGAGTTTTTTTGTTTTGAGTAAAGACCCAAATTGGTCCCCGACAAAAAACTCGGTACCCAAATTAGTCCCTCACAAAAATAAACTCGTTAGATGGTCCTCAACAAAATGAAACAGGACCCACGTTAGTCCTTCTGTCAATCCAAAACTCACGGTGTCAATAACGGTGATGACGTGTCACGTTAAGTGACATGCTGGAGGCCACGTGGGTTGAGGAACGACGTCGTTTTGAGAGACTCATCCACGTTGGTCAGTATGGTCCGTAACAGTTTTAACAAAGGGGACCAGTATGGTCCCTAACATTTTTATCGGGGTCCTTTTTAGTCCCTACTAAAGTTCTCTTAACACCAGTGCCACCATTTGCTATTAACACACCAGCAATGTCATTTTCCCTTGTACATGCTGATATTAGTCATGCATAACACAATCAACTTCTGCTTAATTCACACCATGGCATTCTTAGTTTAGTCTTTATACATTGTTTCCATTCCTTTTTTTATCTCCATCGAGTTTATACAACATTTTGTGCCAATAAACATAACTTCAAATGCATAAGTCATGCTACATACATTGCATGAACAACGATTCATTACACCAGCAAATCTAAACAGAACCACATTTTAAATTTCACTCCAGCCTACTTGCAAGATATATACATACTAGAAACACAACAATAATGGATCCAGCAAACACCCTAGCACACATACACACATGCATCATTTCCTTCTCAACACCATAGCAAACACCCATACACACATACATACCAGCAAACACCCTAGCACATATACACACATACACACATGCATCATTTCCTTCTCAACACCCTAGCAAACACCCATACACACATACACACCAGCAAACACCCTAGCACACATACACACATGCATCATTTCCTTCTCAACACCCTAGCAAACACCCATACACACCAGCAAACACCTTAGCACACATACACACATGCATCATTTCCTTCTCAACACATGCACACATATACACACATAACTTCAAATACATAAATCATATTACACATAACGCATGAAAAAATCAACCTCACCTTGAAGTTGGGGCACCCAAAAATGATCTGTTAGGGTTTCTAAGTGTCTTGGAGGTTGATTTTCTATGTGGCTTCATGCGTTATTTTTGTAATGTCAATGTTATTAACTGTATATTTGAATTTAGTTTGACTTTTTCACAGGGCTAGCGACAGCTGGCTATTTTGTAGCTGAAATGAAGTTCAAGTTGAACTTTTTGGACATGAAGCTCAATGATTAGCTGGAGGTGAATGACCACAAAAAAGATTAATGAGCACTGTATAAAGATTGAAGACATATCATTGAAGATGTAGACAGACTTTGAAAGGGTTGAGAAGGAAATGATGCATGTGTGTATGTGTGTAGGGTTTTTTGATCTATTATTGTTGTGTTTCTAGTATGTATATATCTGCAAGTAGGCTGGAGTGAAATTTAAAATGTGGTTATGTTGAGATTTGCTGGTATAATGAATTGTTGTTCATGCAATGTATATAGCATGACTTATATATTTCAAGTTATGTTTATTTGCATAAAATGTTGTATAAACTCGATGGAGATAAAAAAGGAATGGAAACAAAATGTCATAGTGTGAATTATGCATAAGTTGATTGTGTTATGCATGACTAATAAAAACATGTGTTAATAGCAAATGGTGGCACTGGTGTTATCAGAACTTTAGCAGGGACTAAAAAGGATCCCGATAAAAATGTTAGGGACCATATTTTGCATACTGAAAAAGTCTCTCAAAACGACGTCGTTCTTCAACCCACGTGGCCTCCAGCATGTCACTTAACGTGACACGTCATCACCGTCATTGACACCGTGAGTTTTGGATTGACAGAAGGACTAACGTGGGTCCTGTTTCACATTGTTGGGACTATCTAATGAGTTTATTTTTGTGAGGGACTAATTTGGGTACCGAGTTTTTTGTCATGGACCAATTTGGGTCTTTACTCTTTTGTTTTTGTTTTTTAAGGCTCCGGCTCCAGCCTGCTTTCAGACTCGGACTGGACTTTTATTGAAAGGGCCTATTATTCAAAGTTGTGAATACAAGGGTTAGCGACAGTGGCTATTTTGTATCTTGAAGACTTAGCGACAGCGGCATTTTTTGGATTATTTGTTTCTTAGTTTTTTTTTGCCTAGGGTTAGGCTCTCACTTATTAAAAAAAAAGGTGGATTTGCTAAAAAAATTGATAACTCGGAGTAAGGATACTATTTTACATAAAAAAAGTTATAATCAAATAAACAACACAAATAACATTTTTTATGAATCAAATCTTATATTTATTTAAAAAATAATCAAATAATAAAAGAAATTTCAGAATGATCCTATTTTTAACTTGTTAATATATCACATTAATAATGATGTTAGAAGGGTTTTATAATTCTCGAATTGAAATATAATGTTATAGAGATAAAAAAATCAGTGAGATCCATGTATTAGAAAAAATTATATATAAAATTCATGTCAGCACAAAAATCATAGGGTGAAGTGGCGGATAGAGGAAAAAAAATTTATGTCCACACATTCAGTGGCGGGGGTTCGGGGGCAACGCCCCTGAAATTTTTTTTGTAGAAAAAATTCAAATCATTGCTTGAATTTGTAGGTCTTTTTGAGGGACTAATGTAGGTTTTCTTTAAAATTTGTGAGAGGCCATGATTTTAACTAAATTGATCCGCTTTAAATTTTTTAGGAATCTCGAGACTAATTTTTTTTTTGTAAGGGACTAAAATGTGGACCATATTTTTTGTTAAGGGCTTAAAATGATATTTAAATTACACCGGCGTCAAATTTGAAGGTCATCTAAGAGCGTTAGATCAAAAAAAAAACTCTGATTTGTAAATTCTCATATGTTGAACCGGTGTCAAATTTGAATTATAAAATAAGAGCCGTTAGATCAAAAAAGATTAACGACTCTGATTTGTAAAGACCCGCAAACTGCAACCAAGAAAAAGATTAAAAAAAATATTGAAATAGAAATTTTTATGACCGCACTTGCGGGCATTTACCCGCAATTGGATCTGCCGGTGGTAGGGTGTGTAGAAAAAATTTAATTATCATAATGAATTATAAAACCTAAAACAAATCATCAAGCTAAATAATTCAATGAAATATAGCATATCCCACCACTTATAAAAAAATAAAATAAAATTATTACACAAAAATGGATAACTCAGAGAAAACAACTCTCCCCCTGAAATATATGAATTAAGGTAGCTTGTCTATCGGTCCAAACTAATACACTCCAAATTCAAGTCCAGCTAGTCAATTTACACCTTAGTCCTTAGACTGTGCTTCCAACCGCCGTCGATGGCAACAGCGGCGGCGCTCTTTTCCCACCTCCGCCGTTCACGTCAATCCTCCTCCCTTTCCCTTTCCCTTTCCCTCCTTTCTCTGCCACGTGTCCTCACCTCTCACCAACCTCCTCCACTTCCCGCTTCCGCCACACCTCACTCTCCAACCCTCCCGTTTTTCGGCGCGTTCCGCTCCCGCGCTTTCTCGACTCGTTTTTCTTCTGATGACCGCGAATCGGAGATGGACTCGTTCGGTGTCGACTCGCCGGTTAACTCGGAGCTTCTTAAAGTGATCGCTGACAGCAGTGGCGGCGGTGAAGACAACCCGGTTTTCCCCGTTCGTGCGGTGATTTGGATGCTTGATTCATTCCACGATCTTTCTGGATTTCCATGGTAAGCTTCAAGGTCTCGTGATTCTTGTTGCCAGCACTGCTATTCCTGTTCATTTTTCGATTCTGAATCGAACTTTCGTGTTGATCTAGTAATTGAATTTCAGGTGGATAACTATTGTTTCCTCTACTTTGGCTCTCAGAATTGTTCTGCTTTTTCCTCTGGTTTTAACACTTCACAAGGTTAAAAGGATTGGGGAATTTTTTCCTAAATGTGAGTATCATGTGCTCGATTCCAATTAGTTCATGGCCTCTTTCTCTCGGTAATATGCTTAATTTAGATTATATCACTAATCATTCAACTTTAATTGGAAGTAAATAAATAAGTAAATCAGTTCTGCTAGGTTAATTCATTTGTTTCTTATTTGCAAGTTTATAATGCAGCTGATTGTTATCGCTTTTTTTTTTAAAAAAAATCTTTCTCATTTATTAATGCCCATTTCAAATATTTCGCTTAGAATTAGGTTATTATTACTTTATTAGTGCTGATTGTTCTCATTTGATGGCTGTTCACTTGTTTGCTTGGTCATCTTATAGAAGTTATACTCAGATTTTCTAAACTAGCTCTGGATGCAGTTATTCAGTTGTTTGTTTTCCTCACTTCTGTTGCATTGTCACACTTTTCATCCTTGCTTTCACTATCATTATGTGCAACGGTTATGTAGCAGTCATGTATATTGTGTTTTTTTTGCTCATTGATACACAAGCCTCTTGATTTCACTATGGTTTGATTTTGACATGCTTCTTGATTGTTCTTTCTTTACCTTTGAAGTGTGTTTTTGTTCCTTCTTGTGGTTAGAAAATGAGAGTGGATACTTCCTTATCACATTTCTTATGGTACCCCATAAGAGAAATCTTTATTCTTTTTCCGTATGTAGTTCATCTACTTAAATTATTATTGATTTTTGTTTGGTTCCTTCCCTTCTTAAAGTGCCTCCTCCATTCCCACCACCTTTCTCAGGAAAGAGTTATATTCGTCAGTTTATATTCTTCCAGAAGGAGAGAAAAGCAGTTGGATGCCCCTCATATGTGTGGCCACTGGTACCAATTATTGTCCAGGTGATATATCTAGCTTCATGGGAAACAATGCTTATGAACTCTACAGCAATGGATTTGCTTTCTTCCCCTCCCCAGTTTATCTTTAATTATAATATCACAGCCAAAAGCAACCACCAAGCAAAGCTGTGCTTGTGATGAGGTTGAAAGAAATTCCCAGGTTATGTAATATATAAATAAAGAGGGAAAGAAAAACCACACATAGTGTCAAACTGGAGCACTTGCAAATGGAAATGAAAGAATGTCTAAAATCTGAAAAGGAAAGACAGCATTCACTCTTCCAGAACAGAATATGCTTTTATAAAGCTCTAGTTTTCAATTTAAAATTTATTTATCAGCAACTTATGATAGCACTTACACTGCTGTATTGCCATTATAAAAAACGTTATGAAGTGGTACAGCATCAGTAGACTTTATTGCCTACCTTTCCAAAGACCATGTATTACCTTATTAGATAACTTTAGAAGTTAAATAAACTTAAGATTCTTACATCACTAAATCCAATCTTTCCAACAAGCTTTTGATGGTTCTTTCTTCAGATTTGAACTCGTTCCTCATTCTCCTAAATATCAGCGGAAGCATCCATGATCTAAAACCTCCAACAAAGAGGTCCATTTGATTTATCCATTTGATTTAAAAGAGGGTATGGTTGGTAATGAATAACTAAATTGTTAGCTTCTTTCTTATGGTAAAAATAAAAATAAGAAATTAAGTGGAGGAAAAGTTGCCCCATTCCAAGGTCAGGCCATGCCACAAACCTTAGTGAGGGCTTGCAGATGCCTGCCAATGAGTTACCACCAGGACCCCAAGAGCTTTTAGGCGAAGCATTTCAATCCTAGCAGTTAAGCCAACCCTCATTGGCAACTATTAGTTGAGTTTTAGTATCCAAGGAAATTGTTTTCCTGTCATTTTGCTCAATTAGGCTTTCTTGGAGTGCTGATAAGGTTGCTCCTTTGTTATCGGAAGGTCATGATTTGATTTTGGAAAATAGCCTTTTTGTAAAAATGCAAGGGTGAGGTTGTGTATAATCGATTCTCACCCCTACCCTAGCAAAAGTCGGGGAGTCTTGTGTACCGGGATTTGCCCTTTGCTCAATTAGGCTTTTTTCGAGAGAATAGGAAGAAAGTACTTATACAATGGGGATGAGCCAAGGACAAGTATCCTCTTAAACTATATCAATCAAAAGGGGGATGGGAACTGAAACAGAAAAACTAATAATGCAGCAGCATGGCTGCCAAATATCTCTGCAAATCTGAGAGCCAAACATTGTTAAATCAACCGCGGACTAAACGTTAAAGAGAGGACAAAAACACAAATTGACAACCTTAAAAGTGCATGTTTTCTGCTCCGGCCTAGTGTGTCAAATAATTGCATAAACTACACACTGTGACAGAATTTTGCCCTCCTGTGTTAACAGAACATTTGTAATTTGGCACATGGATGTTATATAGAAAATTGTAGAAGTCAATTTTATTTATTTCTTTATCATTCAGGAGAAACCAAAATATGAAAGAACAAAATAACATGATCATAGACCTGCTTCACAAAAGTTTAATCATAATTTTAACTTTTGGTCTCTTAATTTGTCTCCAGATTCCATGTTTTTTCCTGTGGATGATTAGCATAAGGAAGATGTCACTGGATGGTCACCCTGGTTTTAATTGCGTAAGGCACTATCCTACTAAAATGCTGTTTTGTCATTGTGTTCATGCACTGTGTAACTTATATTTTGCAAACATAAAATTTACATGGTTGTAGTTCCACGAATGAATGAAACCATACAATGAGAATATATCTAACATGAAGGTCTGGCTAAATTGGATGAGACAGATTATAATTATAACAGTAAGCTTTAATGATGTCATCTAAGTTCTGGACTTAAAGCATTTGGAAAATTTTATTATTCAGGGAAGCTATATCATAGTGTTGAGTGTTGACAGATACATGCCACATATGCATATAGATGCTCATCGGTTCTGAATGATTATGTCACAGGGTGGTGCTTTATGGTTCCAGAATTTAACAGAACTCTCTCACGGTTATTCAGGGTTCATCTTTCCTCTTCTGATTGCTGGTTTGCACTACGTTAATGTTCAGGTAATGGATTAAATCCATATCCGTGAGGGATTTAACCATTAAAGTGTATCTATATTTACCTTTTGTTGTTTTACCCCCATCTCCATGCCCATGTGCATTAAAGTTGGTCATTTAACATGAACCAAATTTTGTTCTATTAAAAAAAAAAAAAAAAAAAATCAGAATTCTTCCTTGTGTTATGGCTGCATCCCCCTTAATAAGCATTGGTGTGTAGTTGATCAAAGTGTTTAACATGATATTTGGGCTAGCTGACATAATAAAGGTAGAATTACTGAGCCAAAATAGCTGGATCCATAAGGAACTGGTCAATGGCAAGTGATTAATCAAGTCACGCTATCCAATATGTGTTGTTGGCATACCAGCTCTGTAATTGTGCCTATAATAATGAATCAAACTTGGTATTGGTTTTTATCTCACTTATTAAACAAGCTAAAATGGAGGGCGAGCGTTGGAACAATGGTAAATTTGCTCTTTGTAATCAAAAGGTTCCACGCTCGAGTTTAGGAAACAACCTTTTTGCAAAGATATAAGAGGTACAATCGATTTTCACTCTTACCCTTGCAAATCAGGGAGCCTTGTACTGTTGTACACTGGGGTTTGCCCTTTATCAAACAAGCTAAACTCCATGTAATTAGCCTTTTGCAAATGCAAGGTAAAGTTGCTTACTATAGACCCTTCTCTGGACCTTGCACAGAGTGGGAGCTTATTATAGCACCAGGTTGCCTTTTTTATTATACAAGCTAAATTGCTTGGCTCACTAGTAGCTCAGTTAGCAATAAAATAATATAAAATATAGTGTAATAACCAATATTCCACATGCTATAAAATAACAGTCAGATTGTAGTTTGGGATTTGTTTGGTGTATGCTATTGTACCTTAATTCTCTCATTTGTTTTGCAAGTATAGAATGTGTATTATTTTGTGTTTATTGATTTTTCAGATATCCTTTCGGAAACCTTTGGTCGAAGAAACAATGAACATTTTTGACTTATTAGCCAAAGTGAGTATAATTTGTTAAGTAATTCTAATGCACTACTATTGTATTACGTTTTCTTGGGCAAAAATGGAGTTGATCCTTGATTTCTTGCATTTTCTGTTATATGAATATCCTCATTTCGTTTGACTAAATAGTAGTGTTTAAGAATGTTGTTTGATGCTTTGTAATATAAGGGAAATTCTCCTATGTATTAAGAAAGCAGTAATTCCAACATTAAACAAGTGATACCTTTGTTACTGCAGTACTACAAACGATACTTGGACTTTCTAACGTTGCCTATAGTTTACATTGGCTTTTGTATTCCTCAGGTAACATCAATCCTTTCATCTTTTTTCTCTACGATACTTTGGCAATTTTATTTATGTTACTTTTTTATTTTTGGATTGGCTGAGATTGTAGTTGAAAATTGAAATGCCCTTTCCTCATTAAAGTCTCTGTTCCCTGTATTATCCAATTGATAGATGACATCTTTACGTTGCATTCTGAGAATTAATCCTACAAGACCATACAAAAGAGATGGTTATATGTACCTGGATTTCAAAGATAATGTATGGTTCACATAACAGTTAAAAAGACAGAAGTTACTGCATATTTTATAATAAAGATCTTTCTAAATAACATGACATGCTGTCATGCAAGATATCCGTGGACACTGGAGATGTATGGTTGCAGAAGATTAAGGAAACCTAGAATTTAATTTTGAATATAAGCTACAATTTCTTACAGTCCATCAGACTAATTTCATTTTTGTTTGTTAATCTGATTAATCGGGCAACCTGATGTAACTTAACTATTGTAGTAGATAGAGTTGAGTTTCAGCAATATATCATTCTAGTTGTGCACTGTCCTGTTTTGAAACCAAAGATACAGTATTTGATCACAGTTCCTGAACTTAGATGAGTAGGTCCCGCTTATCAAATAAAAAAGGGGAACTTTCGGTTAGTTTTGTTTTTCATAATTTTTTCAGAAGATTAGTAAATTGTCACTTCACTGCAGCATTACTTTTGCTTATGTGCCATTTTTCATTCCAATTGCTGTATTATTTGATAAAATTATTCCGTCGCTTCTTGCCATAGCTTGAAGGATTAGTGGTATGTTAATGTAATCTATTCTTGTAGGGGAGCCTACTTTACTGGATTACCAATAGTTCATTAACCCTCGTTCAGGTCAGTAAGAAAAAATCATGCATTTTTAGGTTTTTTTAGTTTGAGCTACTATTGTACAATAACACTTAAAGTTGACCCAACGAACAATAAACTTTGCAGCACGTAGCTCTTAGACATCCTGCTGTCCTTGCAAAGTTGGGTTTACAAGACAAGAATAGTCAAACTGCAGCTTCTAAGGAAATTGGTGTTGCTAAAACACCCCCTTCACTGGGGTTACAAGACGGTAGTCCAACAGCAGCTACCAAGGAAACTGTTTCTCCTGAAAAAAACCCTCTGGATTCACCTGAAAAGTGGCACAAAATACCTATAGAGGACATGTCGCCTAAAGAACTGACTGCTGTAAGTGATTAAGAACATGTACATACTTCATATGCGATATATCGTTAAGACCAGAATGGCTCCAAGAATTGTCACTAATTGATGGTTTGATTTGTTTACAGCTTTCAATCCCATTTCTATCCGGTGATGATAAAGAAAGTGCAATTCCTTTACTAAAGTAAGTTATTCTTTCGTGTTTCTTCAGAATGGGGGAATAAAAATAGAAAAGGAAACTCCTTGTAATATTGTATGTTTAAGGTTTATCTCTGGTTGATGTGCATTGCTTTAGTAACTTAAATAAACAGACTAGCACTTGATAAGGATCCTGAATACGTACGAGCTTTGGTTCTGATGGGACGAGTTCTATTGCTGAAGCATATAAATGATGAAGCTAATGAGTACTTTGAGCGTGCAATATCAAAGGTATGAATTCATATTTGCCTCCATTTTGTTTTTAATTTGTTAAGCTGGGTTTAGCTACAATGTCAGTTATTTGTTTGTCTGTGAACTTATGATGTATCTTTTGTATTGCTCTTTTTCATTTTTACTTCTACTAAAAAACTCGTCTCATTTCACTTAGTTTGTGTTTGTGCCATTAATCCCTAATTAGTTTCTGGTTTTTCACTAGCTTTCTCTTGCTGGTCATCCAACTGACGCGGAAGATGTTGATCTTTTGATTCTTTCATCCCAATGGGCCGGAGTTGCTTGTGAACGACAGGTGAAACACATACTTCAATATGTCGAAATCTCTGAGCAAATTTTTTTCTGATCAGGCTTTTGGATGTATGGTTAGAAAAGGCTTGAATATGCATTTGACGGAGAGAATATCGAGATAGCTTGTGTATTGAATATGTCCTGTATGCGCAATACTGATTATCATGTTACTAAAATCAAAGTTACACCTCTATTCCTCCTCAAAAACAGATTTGGGAAGTTGGTTTGGGTTTTAGTAGCAGTTGGGGTCTGACTTGCTAGTCTGATAATAGTAGACAAATTAGACGTGTTATTACCTAAGTATTGCAGGCATCAGGCTTGGGAATTTTAGAAGCCTCCAGTTCTTTAATAGGATTACCTATGATTTTTTCATTTTTCTGTATGGCAGGGAAAGAGGGCCGAAGGACGTGCACACTTTGAAAGAGTTGCAAATATGGAGGAGCCCGAAGATCCTACTAGCAAAGGCTATTATTTTGATGGGTTGCTGTTGCTTGCCAGGTACGACTTAGGTTAATTAATTACCTTAAATTTAGTGTTGAAAATTTCCTCTTCTAACACTGCTATTACCATTTTTGTTTATTGGATTTGATTTCTTGGGTATACACTATACAGCACTCTTTTTGATGCGGGTCACAAGGCTGAAGCTGCAAAGTACCTGCGTCTTGTTGTTGCTTATAAACCTGGTTATAAAAAATTCTTGGAACAGTGTGAGCGAGATGACGATGATGATGATGCTGATGCTGATGACATTGCGAGTGATCTTGCCCGTAGTAGGAGAGAACTCTGATTTCAAATTTTTCTACCAATGTCCTTATTTATTTATTGAACGGGGAAGGATTCATTTACAAATTTTTTTGAATTTTTTTTATAAATTATGCTATGTTCTCCCGGTAGATCATTGTAAAACTAGTGTTCTCCCTAGAGAATATAGTGTAGTTTATAAACAAAAAAAAATTGTAAATATAACCTGCCCATATTGAATATCTAAACAATAAAGTTTTCCCTTCCATTTGGCATGCTTGGTTTTGCTGTTTTGAATTAAAATTTTGATGATTAAAAAGTTCTGATTTTATTTGCGTTACATAATAATTTATAAAAGATCGTTTCGTTATTGAGGTGGTAACAGCATTCGATAACCACTACCCCCCAAATTATAAAGAATCCAAATCTTGGGACCCACCTGCATGTATGAATGATTTCATATTTTTAAATAGGAGGGTTAATTGGTCGGATTCTTTAATTGAATTGATTAACTTAGTCTCGATGATTGATTTATTTTGCGTTAAATTTAATTTAAATCAATCACTATTTTGGATTTACGGACACCATTATTTTTAAGAACCATTTTTTTCTTTGATAAACATTTTTAAGAACCATTTTCCTTGAATTGATTAACATACTTCTAAAAGGAAAACAGTATTCATGAATTGAAAAATTAAAATGTTAATGTGATTCAAATATTTAGACATTAGCGTGAAATTATAATATATATGAATCTGTAAGTTAGAATATAGTTTTCAACCAAAAAGAAGTAAAGTAAATAATATTGTGTAACATAAGTATGAGTTTGAGAAGAGAGAAATTAAAGTAGAAAATATAGTTATCAGTATCGTACAATGTATGATATAATTCATACGATATGAAATGATTTATAAACCCAGCGATATATATTATGGAGTGTATCAGAAAAGGGTTTGTACCGTGCGATACGATACTGTATCGTACGATACCAAAATTAAATCAAAATTTATAATTTTTAATATAAAAAAAGAAATAAAGATTTGATTTGTTTAAAAAAAATGTAAAAAAATTACTATTAATAAGGAAAATAAAATAAAGAATGATAAGGGAAAAGGGAATAGGACATCAAGATTGTTGAACAAGAAATGAAAGATGAGTCAAATAACTATGTTAATTTATGTCATTAATAGATGCTGATAGCTATAGTAAACTAGTATTGATAATATTAGTCTTAATGATTGATGAATAGGAGAATAACTGATTTGCACTTTAGGTGGTGTTTGGCTGGCGTCTTTATCCAATTTTCCTAGGCAAATGACACAAGGATTCCACGAACGTGTTTGGTAAAGCTCCTTCAGACAAAAAACCAGCCATCCAAAATGCATAGGTTTTTCAATTGGATAGGAAAAAGACACCTTTCAGCACTGTTAGAAAAGCATTTTCGTATGTGGGTTTTTATAAAATCACGGTTAAGTCATTGTTTGCTTAATTTTTTTGTAACCAATATACCCTTTGAAAACAAAAAGAGAGATGATATGATGCCAAGCTTGTGTCTTCTTGTCAACAGCTTAGGGCGTCAGTAGAAGTGTTTAGGATAAGGGTATCAGGGATAAAATTGTAATTTTATATCATTTACCTATCTATATTTTTTCCAAAACCAAACATAGGTTTTCAAAAAATCTATATATTTTCCTAATAAAATTTTATCCAACCAAACTACTTTTTTTTTTTTCATTTTCCTATCTATATTACTTTATCTCACTTTCTTACCATTTCTCTATCAATTCTATTTCCCTAATATTCAAAAAATTTCTTCTCAACCAAACGCCCCTTTAGTTATTTTGCTTATTGGATTCTTTTTGAAATTTGGATTTATATGATATTAATTATATTATATATTTTTAAATTAATTTTATTATATTTTTATACATTATGATTCGACACGATTCACAGCATACGATACAAAATAATCAGCCAAATCATATATGATAAATTAACAACCTTTTCACAACGTAAATAAAAAATTAAGAGAATTATTTTAGTATCCACTTGTTTTTAATAACATCACTATTCAAGGCAAATTAACAATTGCTTATTAATTTTATTTAATAATTTTTAAAGCATTTACAATAAAGTTAACTATAAATAAAATCAGATTTTACGAACGAATATCTTCAAAGTATTTGGTAAATAAACAAAATATTTGATAAAAAAAATTGTATTTAATTATATTAAAATTAAATAAACCTTTTATTTAATTTTTTTATTTTTGAATCATAAAGTAACGTTGGAATGGAGACACGACACCGTTGAATTTGGGTATGTTGCGTGGGCTAGACGAATGTTCCAGAACAGAACAGCCTGTTACTGCTTTGGAAAAAACGCACAAATGAAGTAGAAACACACAATCACACACAACAACAAAAAATAAAAATAAAGAATACCAAAAAAAATAAAAAAATAAAACACAAATCAAAGTATGTTATTAATCTCATGTTTAACGAAACAAATTATTTTGTCAGACAAATATGTGGGTTTCATTATTTATTAAAAATAAAATAAAAAATTCAAGGAATACACTTATTTATGTGAGAGAAAAAAATTGTCTCCTTTAGCATAAAAAAATATTTTTCCTAATCGCAAAACCCAGCTACAAAGCAAGCAAACAACTCAAAATTTTAATTCCTTTCTTCACCCCTTCCCTTCTCTCGCAACTACTTCAACGCTAAGGAACACAAACATAAGCACAAACACATTATTGGTTTTGGTTCTGTTCTGTTTTGTTGTGTTCTGTGTCTGCGTCGTGATTTAGTGGCTTCAACTAAACCACAACAAACATGATCGACCCCATTTCATGTCTCATCTTCCAACACCCAAATTTCACTTAAAGTTCAACTCTTTTTGGTTGTTTCCAAACTGGGCAACTCACAACACAACAATTAACAAGCTCATCTATCTGAAAAGGGTTGATTAGATCTCAAATTCTCAGATTCTCAAATTCCAATGGCATGTCCTGTAAATTCCATCACTTACAATGGTACCCTTTGTGCCTGTGCACCCGGCTATGTCATGGACCGCGTGGCCAACAAGTGCACCCTCTTTGCGGCGAACTCCGCCATCACCGCCGTGTCCGGCGTCGACTACTACACACTCAGCTTGCCGGAGACCTTCTTTGCTTTTGACTCCATCAAGAAATTCACTCAGTCACAGGCTGTGTTCTTGGAGGCTACATTCGTTATGCTTCTCTCTTGGCTTCTGTTATGCTTCTTCCTCAGGTTTATGAACCTTGGAGATGGACGCAATGTGTGGTTTCAAATCAGGTGGTGGATCAGTCGATTGGATGTTTGCTTTGCCACAAGGCATTGGCTGGTTAGTTTAATTCCCTATTAATTTTTTTATATATATTTATTCTTTGATTTCATGGTTGAAAGATAGCTTTACTATTCTCACAAGTCACAACTTTTTTTTTTTTAATTTTTTTTGTTGGTATATAGTAGAGGAGTGTTATATTTATAATTTTTTTTTTTTTACAAATACATTATATATATTCTTTGATTTCATGGTTGAAAGATAGCTTTACTATTCTCACAAGTCACAACCTTTTTTTTTTTTAATTTTTTTTTGTTGGTATATAGTAGAGGAGTGTTATATTTATAATTTTTTTTGTTTATAAATTTTTTTTCTTTTTTGGGAGAACACTAAGTTACATTAGGTCCCCGGGAGTTAATAATGTAATTTACAAAAATTTATATAAAAAAAGTTTATAAATAAAATAGACCTGTAATGTTATGGTTGTCTTGTGCTCATTGACTTGTTTCCTTCTTCTATTTGTTTGATGTTTCGTTTTTATTATGGTTATAACTTATAAGTAGGTCATTAAGTTTGATTGGTTTGTGTCACGATGGGCACAATAGATAAGGAAAATTGAGGCCTTGAATTTGCTTGATTTCATTCTTGATTATGTTTGGTATGCTCATGGTAGTTAAGATCCCGATTTAAATATGTGATTTTACGATTTTTTTCAATCAAAACGATTTCATCAAAATTCCAAACACTTTTACGATTTTTTACAAAAAAAATTACGTTGGGATTTTACGTTTTTACGATTTTTTATCCTCTTCCGATTTTAGGTAAAATCCCGATTTTAACTACCTTTGTGCTAACAATTTAATTATGGTTAAAATTTGAATTCACTTTTTTCTTTTAAATTTTCTACCGTGGGAGTTAGCATGACAAGGATGCTTGCAGCTGTTCCTGAATCAGTATTACTATAACATAGGCATGCTTTCATAATCATCTGATTGTTATATGTTGTTTTGGTGCTATTATCATTTCTGAGCCATTCTACTCATCAAAGGCACATAGAACAATTATATATTATTATTAACTTTATGTGTGAAAAATGCTTTATGTAGGATGATCAGAAAGTAGTTACCAAACGCAAAACCGAACTTGGTGGAACTTTCTCCATAGCAAGTTGGATACTGTTTATTGGTTTATTTGCTGCGTGAGTCTCTGATGCCTTATTTCATCATATTTTCAGGATATCTTAGTGAAATCTATTATTTTTGCCTTATTTCCACTCCATTTCTATTTGTCACATATCTTCATTTTGACTCAAGCTTCCATCAGGTTGCTGTATCAGACCATATCGAAGAGATCAATTGAGGTGCATAATGTAAGAGCAACAAATGGACCAGAATTAGCTTCATTTGTCAATGACATGGAGTTCAATATAACAACTGTATCTAGTATGAGCTGTGCAAATCTACGTGATTTGGGTAATTTAGTTGCTGGGAATCCTGGCTTTATTGACCAAAGAGTTGTTTCTCTGTCGGCTTTCGCAAACTACTCTTGCCACAACTCAAGCAAGGGACCAACCATAACACTCAAGTGTAAAAACTGCAAGTTCATCAATGATAATATGTACATTTCTTGGCAATTTGTTGATCTTCCCAATAATCCTGCCACTGCTGTTGGTTTTGAGTTCAACCTCTCTGCAACGGATAATGCTAAGAAACACATGAGTTTTGTTAGTGGAACGCTAAAGAATGGAAGCGCTTTTGATGATAGACCGGTTACATTCAGAGGGAGGCAATCAAATATTTTGAAATTTAATTTGTTTCCTCGAATATACCGTAACTTACACGATCTAAAGCTCATACAGCCTTTATTTCACGAGTTCCTCCCAGGTTCAGTTTCTCATGATACAAATCAACTTCAAGCATCCCTTGAAAATTCTATTGATGGTCTAGTCAACACCACATTGTATATCAATTTTCTTTCTGATTATGTTGTGGAAATTGACAAAGAGAGTATTATGGGTCCTGGTAAGTATCTTTCTACTCCTTGTATATGCAAGCTATCTGTCTGCAATTTCTCTAGTAATTATATTTCAAATTTAGTTAGTTCTTGACTTCCTTTCTCTTCTTCTTAGGAGTACTCAAGTTGAATTTTTCTTATGTAATATTGTTGTTTGCTTCACCCTTAGCTACTTTCTTTATTTCCGTATTGTTACATATCTCAGTTGTATTCCTTCTAACTCCGTTCATTCTCTTACTAGATACTATCAACTTCATCGTCAAGTTCAACCACCTAATCCTTGGATCTCTATTTCCTTTCATTATATATCTCAATTTCTAAAATGGGAATAAATTATACCCACAATCTGAATTGGTAAATTACTGTCTTGTCAAGCTGATAAGCTATATGTTTTGTGCTGGTTTAGGCCTAACCAAAACTAACAGATTGAACAGACTAGATCACTTGGCAATAGGTAAATAAGGTTAATCAATGGAGACATGAGTTTTTTCTTGAAAGATGCTGCATTGCTGTTCTAAATATTGTGTCATGAATTAAGTATTTTGGAAACTACTAGAATTGAGAATGTATTGGGCCTAACTCAACCCCAAAAGCTAGCTCAAGGGGGGAGGATTGCCCAAGTATAAGGGGTGCTTTGACCATATACCCCACCGATGTGAGATCTTAATAGAGACAATTTTATCTTTGCTACCTGTCTGTTTGAATATCCAATTATGCTTCCAACTTGATAATTTCATCCTTTTTCTGTTTTCACATGCAGTGACCTTCCTTGCAGACCTTGGTGGCCTGTATTGCATTTGCTTAGGCATCTTTTTCTACTTGTTGATACAGGTATACTTCTTATTCCTTTCTTGATATTATTCAATCATGATTCCTTGATAATTCAAATACAATCGTTCAGTCAAGACAAGACTGGATAGGACCATACTTGTGAATAGCCCCGCTATAGTGTGCTATAGCGGAGTTGCGTTGCGGTGCAGCAGCCAGCCGCTACAAACCGCGCCGCGACGGTCAGGCGAAGTGTAGCGGATGTAGCGGCCGCTATTGCGGCTGAATCGCGTCGCTACATTAGTTTTTGCAAATGTGTTCTCGTCGTAGAAGGAAGAGATTTACAACTTAGATACAAGTGAAAGTGAAGATGAAGATTTGGATGTTCATGATTTCAATTATGATTAGTTCCTTAGGTTCTTTGATCTTGACACTTCACTTAAATGGCAGTTTGAATTTTGATTAATTTTGCCACTTTATTTTGTTGTGTTACATTATTTGAGACTTTAATTCCTTCAATTTGCTTATGATTTGAATTTTAATGTTTGAAATCATTTATGTTTGAGTTTGAGATCCTTCAAATTTGTTTTTTATGTCACATTTTCATATTTTAAGTTTTATATTTGTGAAGTACAATTTAGTATATCACTTAGGTATACTTTGTACAGTAGCGTTGTAGCGCTACCCGTTATAACGCTATAGCAGTTTGAAGGGTTAGCCGTTTCGCGCTACTATCCGAGATTAATAAGTATGGATAGGACATGATCTTTTCATGTAGTAGATCAAGCCTGTGACACAGGCCTATATATTCAACTACATAACATCAGCATCAGAAGCTACCATAGTTAGTTTGTGGTGCTGGTGCAACTTCTTAGGTTTTTGTGAGCAGCAATTTTTGATTTTAACAAATATTAGTTCTCAGAACTTCAAACTGATAGGTGTGTGCTCCTGCTATTTGTGCCTGCCTGTTTGCTAGAAATAAGAGATACAATGTATATGCAAATTACAGAGCATAGTTATACTTCTCTTCTTCTGTGAATTCCCTTTTTATAGTAGTTTACAATTTACAATTCACATATCCGTTTGGATGGGCTTGTAAAAAAAGCTGTTTTTATGCCTTACTTGTTTTAGAAGTTCTTTTTACAAAAGCTAAAGCTATGTAGATTTTGAAAGAAAATATTAAGTTTTTGAAAAAAATATTTGACTTTTGACTTATGCTTTTTTTAGAAGCTAAAGTTTTTAGCTTCCAAAAAAAGCAGGATTTTGGCTTCTTTTTTTTGTGATTTTTGCTTTTTTTTAAAGGCAGACATCCAAACAGACTTTATAGTAGAAGTGTTTTTTTTTCCTTTTAGCCATCCAAACGGGCTATTCTTGTGAGATTGTGCACATTCTTCCATATTTTTCTAACAATGCATCATAGATATTTGATCATAGATTAAGTCATATCCTTTTCATACTTATATTCCATATTGTCCTAACCTTCTATTAAATTCTAGTGTGAGTATCGGATAAAGAAGTTCAGAAATGAAGATAGCGTTATGCGGACAATTAGAAATCGGCGTAAAGCTCAAGATCATTGGGACAAAGTAATTTCTTTGTTGACTTGTTAAAACATCTTACATTTCAAAACTATTTTCCTTTTGCTCAATTTTAGCCTTCTTAATTGTTGGGTTATATGACTAATATTTCCACTTTTAAATTTTAATCAGTTGAGGAAATATGTAATGTACACCTATGGCTGCCCTACAATAGATGACAACTACAATAACTCTAAAAAGGAGCCTGGTTGTGGTGGGATTATGCTGCATTCAGTTCATGGTAGTAGGTCATCACGTAAGCGAAGTATGCAACGCAGAGCTGGTTCTATAAATTTATACAAGAAACCCAGCTTACCTGCCAACGAGGTAAAACTTCTACTTTGCAAATTCTTCAGTTTGGTTTCATTTCCAAGCTAGACCTTATCAATGTCCCATGCTTGGCGAGTATGATGTCATTGTTATTGCCAAGTGTCCAAAGGTCCAAATTCTAGAAGTATCGAGTGAATCCATATATACTTTTCCTGTATTTAAGCAGAGAATAGTGCATTTATTATTATTATTATTAGCTTCTCATGCTTAGGACTCAACAAAGCCTTCTATCTATGCATGCGTACTAAGTATTGTTTTTAGGTGACTATGATTATGTTTGACAAATTCAAAGTATTCCAATGCTGATTTCTCAGTTATCTGTACGATAAATGGCCACTCTGCTGTTCTTTTGGCTCTCCATTTGGTAAATATAACTTTTTACCACTTAAGACATCTTTTGGTTAATTAAATGACTTTACCTACCAAAAATATTACACCTTGGGCCTCTGGTTTAGTTTCCAAAGTAATTAGTCATCGTAAATAACTACTGGTAATGTGTCCACAATAAATGCTGCGAACCTTCTAGTTCCATGGGTAGCTTGAAGGTATAACGTTTTGTTATTATGTTGTAATATTTAGTGATACTGCCTTTTTATGCCCTTTTGTTGGGTTGCACCAAGAGATTAGGATGTAACCCTCTTCCTTCCCCTTTCTTTTTGATGAAGGCAAGATTTGAAACCAGGTCTTTGAATTTAGTAACTTACTCTAAAGGACCTTAGTACTTAAAGTGCTAAACTAGTTTACACATGTAATATATTTATGCGAAGAATGTATCATATGCAAGGAGTGCTTACTATGAGAGATGTGGGGCGAATCTTTCCCATTGGATCTTAATGAATCAAGATGGAAGGACCTCTTAAAAAGTCACATGACTACTTAAAATAAGTTAGATTACTTATGGCTTGAATTCAGACTGTTAAACTGTTTTCACTAATATCCAATTGTCAAAATTTGTTCCTCTAATTGCATGACAAGAACTCCTCTCATATCACATGTTCTCTATCTATATAATCTAAGTATGTAGTTAACATGATGATTGCCATGTAGCTAATTTTTCTATTCAAAAAGGGCCCTGCATTGATCCCAAGCATTTTTTAATTTTCATTTTCAAATGTTTTGTTTTCCAGACATTGAGCTGCAAACCGCTTGGATCCGCAAATGATTCGAAACTGCATTCTGAAAATATGGCAAAGCAGCAGAATGTCGGTTCTGGCAAAGATTTTCCTCAGTCCCAACCTCAAGAATCTTCTATTGTTGATGATAACTTCATTCCTCCTCCACCTTCACTAGGTAGAAATTTATTTGAGTTCATACCAGCTTACTAATTACTAGTGTATTTTTTAAATGACATATTGACCAGCATACTTATTAGGTGATAAATACAACCCCTCTGAAAGCAACCTCATTTATTGTGATGTAATTTTTGCTGATTGTTACTTTGCTTAGCTTCAAAAATTGAAACTGAGATCTTAGATCCACTGTCTCACCATCATTAATGGCTTCTATGGCTCTACCTATTGTCCTCCTAAAATGCTAATGACCTTTGGTTTTGCTACTCTTTTAAGGTCATGGATAATGGTCTGACTAAGAGTCCATAGCTGTTGTAACATGGCACACACATATTAGACTAACATAGTTATATTACCTGATGTAAGATTGTGTGAGTATTATATTTATACCTCACTTGGTATGTGATACACCCCCAGCCCAACAAGTCTATCGTAGGGACAAGCACAGGAAGATTTGGACCCCTTTGGCTCTAACAAGCCCAAGTGGGGTGGCTGTTCCACACCTCACAGCACCAGGCCCAAGTGTAGCTGCAGTTAGTGACCCAGGTGAGGCTGTTGTTATAGGGGGAAGATTGGGAATGCTGAGTTGGCACACTAACCGCTTGGACACTACTGCCCTGTAACAGAATGCAAGTGTGGGAGGGGTGATTCTGTTACACGGTTGCTTAAGTAGGGGAAGGGGAGGAAGCGTGGGAGATACCTGGAGAATTAGTAGAACTTGGGCCCTTTTTGGGATTGGGAGAGAGTGGAACCTCTCATATGTGTTCCACAAGTATCTTATCTTTTGCATTGTTATTTCCCTTGGCACTCTGTATTTTCTTTCGTTTGCATTTACTGTTAAGACTTTCAAGTTGTAATCTGGTTATGGAATTAATGAATGAGGAATATTCAGCTCTAGTTCTGGAGTAGTTCTTGTTATTGTTTGTTTCTTGTTTGGTCTTTATCAATTGGTATCAGAGCTCCGATCTTGGAGCTCTGTGGTATGGTCTGGACGAGACAAATGGACCACCGCCTGGATTTGATCGAAGAAGGTTTGCGTAGAGGGTGTGCCCGTCAGGAAGAAGTGTGCATCAGACTTGATGCGAGCGAGACTCGACACGGAGAGTTGCTACAAAGGTTGAATCAAAATGAAAGGGGAATGGCGGAAATAATCAGGAGATTGGACGAAATGACTAGGAGGGGACGTAGCAGGTCCAGAGACGGGGAGAACGAAATGGGGTACGACGGAACGGAAGAACGAGAAGAACGTAATCAACGGAGGGGCAACTTGAACGTCCCGTTGACACGGCGGTTGGAGGTCCCCATTTTCACTGGTGAAGACGCGTCTAGCTGGTTGTGTAAGGTGGAGAGATATTTCGTTGTGAACGGTGTCATCGAGCGTGAGAAATTAGCCGCAGTGGTGGTTTGTCTGGAAGGGGAGGCCCTCCATTGGTATCAATGGTGGGAGGTGAGCCATCCTAATGTAACTTGGGTTGTGTTTCGTCGGGAACTACTCAGCCGATTCCAGCCTGAAACGCTGGACAATCCGTTCGGAGCTCTGTACACGTTGAAGCAGAACGGAAGTGTGGCGGAGTTTCGTTCCGATTTCGAGAAGATGGTGGGGGCTTTAAGGTTCGAAGATGAAGATTTGCTGAAAGGCGCTTGGTTGAACGGCGTACGACCCAGCATCAGGGAGGAGCTCCTGATGTTCCCTCACTTGAGCTTGACGGAGATGATGAAGTTCTCGCTCAAGCTTGAAAGACGAAACTCTGCGTGGAAGGAGGAAGGTTGGGGCCCGATGGCCAAGGGGTGGGCTCAAAATGTCAACCGAACTTTGGGCTCAAAGGGGGGGTCAGGCCCAAACGATAACAAAGGTTGGGGAACTGGGGTATTGGGCCAGACGAATGCTAGCGGCCCAACCCGCAGCCCTTTTTCATCCAGTGGCAACCCTAATACGGGTTCCACAAACACAAGGTCAGTGGGGAACGAAAATGTCAAGGAAGCAGCCATGGCCAAAACGGCGACTTCGACGGTGGGAAATCAGACGCCGGAAGGTTTCTCCGGTCAGAGCCGCCGTCTTACTCAGACGGAGTGGCGCGATAGGCTCGATCGTGGGTTGTGCTTCAAATGCAACGAACGTTGGAACCCTACGCATAGGTGTCAGGTACGGCAGCTTCATCTTTTGCTAGTGGATGAGGAGGATCCGGTGTTGAGTGAGGGAAACGATAAGGAGACGATGCGGAATGATAAGAAGGAAGAACCGGAACCAGAAGAGAGTTTGCAACTTTCGCTAAATAGTCTGCTAGGGCTCACTTCAAACCAAACGTTAAAGGTTTGGGGTGAGGTTGCGGGCCAAAAGGTGGAAGTGATGGTCGATTGTGGTGCTTCTATCAACTTCGTCAAGGCTGGAATCGTGGAAAAGCTAGGGCTGAAGATTTCTGATACTTCAGCTTATTATGTGACAGTAGGTGACGGTCACAAGGTCTTGTGATCATTGCATCAACCTCAAACCAGGAGCCCAGGTGCCTAATTTGCGTCCTTACAGGTATCCTCATCACCAAAAAACAGAGATCGAAAACTTAGTTGCTGAGCTTATGGGGAATGGATGGATAAGACACAGTACCAGTCCTTATTCTAGCCCTGTCATTCTCGTAAAAAAAAAAGATGGTAGTTGGCGGGTGTGTGTGGATTATAGGGCTGTTAACAAGCTTACCATTCCCGATAAATTTCCTATACCAATTGTGGAAGAATTACTGGATGAGCTGGGTGGTTCGGAGTTTTTCTCCAAGTTAGATTTAAAATCTGGTTATCACCAGATTCTGATGAGACCAGAAGACATTCCCAAGACCGCGTTCCGAACGCACGAAGGTCATTACGAATATCTCGTAATGCCTTTCGGGTTAACCAATGCCCCCTCTACTTTCCAGGCTTTGATGAATAACATACTTCGGCCTTTCTTGAGGAAATTTGTTTTGGTTTTCTTGGATGATATCCTAATATACAGTAAGTGTAGGGAGGAGCATGAAGGACAGTTACGGAGGGTGTTTGAGGTGCTAAGGCAAAATCAATTGGTGGTGAATCGTAAGAAATGCAGTTTTGGTGCTGACCATGTGGAATATTTGGGTCACATTATCTCTAAACAAGGAATCAGTGCTGACCCGAACAAACTTCAAGCTATGGCTGAGTGGCCGCTTCCCAGAACCATCAAGGGCCTAAGGGGATTTTTAGGATTGACAGGGTATTATAGACGCTTCGTCAAAGACTATGGTAAGATAGCTAAGCCTCTCACTAACTTGTTGAAAAAGGATGCTTTCAAGTGGAATGAGGAAGCGGAAGAGGCTTTCAAGAGGTTAAAGGGGTGCATGCTTTCGGTCTCTGTCTTAGCACTACCAGATTTCAGCAAGGCATTTACAGTAGTGACGGATGCTTCGGGTAAGGGAATTGGTGCTGTTCTAATGCAAGAAAATAAACCCATAGCCTATATTAGTCAAGGTTTTTCCGTCCGAGCTCAAGGTAAATCTGTGTACGAAAAGGAGTTGATGGCAATTGTCTTCGCTATTCAGAAGTGGAAACATTATTTAATGGGCAGGCATTTTATAGTAAAAACAGATCAGAAAAGTCTTAAGCACTTACTGGAACAAAGAGCTCTAGGTGAGGAACAACAACGGTGGTTATCAAAAATAATTGGTTTCGACTTTGACATCCAGTACCAGCCGGGAAAGGAGAATATGGTGGCAGATGCCTTGTCACGGCAAGAAAATTTCTTCAGCCTCTCTCGCGTGTTCCTACCTGAGTTAGAGCTTCTGGAACGGGAAGTTCATCATGATGCCAAGTTGAGAGCTATTGTTCAGGATTTATTGGTAAATCCTTCTGCCCATGAGGGTTTCCAGTTGAAAGGAGGTCGGCTTTTCTTCAAAGACAGGTTAGTTTTGCCCAGAAACTCCAGTTTGATCTCTCCCCTTTTGCGTGAATTTCATGATTCGGGTGTTGGGGGACATTCCGGATATTTTCGTACTTATAAAAGGTTGGCGGGAATCGTTTATTGGGAAGGCATGAAAAGACAAATTCAGGACTATGTGTCCGTTTGTTCCACCTGCCAACAAAATAAAATTCAAAATTTAACACCGGCTGGGTTATTGCAACCATTGCCAATTCCTGTTAAAGTTTGGGTTGACATCTCCATGGATTTCATTGGTGGGCTGCCCAAGGCTTGGGGTATGGACACCATTTTTGTGGTGGTCGATCGATTGTCTAAATATGCATATTTTTTGCCTCTTTCACATCCATACACGGCTAAGGGGGTAGCTGATTTGTTCATCAAGGAGGTGGTTAGGTTGCATGGTTTTCCCCAAACCATAGTTTCCGATCGAGACCGGGTATTCATGAGTTCTTTTTGGACGGAAATGTTTAAAAGTGCCGGTACCAAGCTTCATTATAGTACTGCTTACCACCCACAAACTAATGGGCAGACAGAGGTGGTCAATAGATGTTTGGAGGTGTATCTTCGTTGTTTTTGTGGGCCCAAACCGAAACAGTGGCCTAGGTGGGTTCATTGGGCTGAGTATTGGTACAACACTACTTATAAAGACTCTACGGGTATGACTCCTTTCAAGGTCTTGTATGGTATCGATCCCCCAACGCTCTTACATGGGCAGAATTCCCCGTCAGCCATTGAGGCTGTTTCCCAAGCTTTGGTGGAGAGGGATTTGATCCTGCAAGAATTACACCACAATTTGACCCAGGCCCAGAATCGGATGGTCAAACACGCTAACCAAAAGCGTAGGGATTTGTCCTTTTCCGTGGGAGATATGGTCTATCTCAAACTCCAGCCTTATAGGTTGAAAACAATTGCTCGGCGGGTCAATGAAAAGCTTAGCCCGCGATTTTATGGACCTTTTCCGATCATTGCAAAGGTAGGCGAGGCTGCCTACAAGTTGCAATTACCAGAGTATTGTCTCGTGCATCCCGTTTTTCATGTCTCTTTGCTCAAACCCGCATCCTCGGCGGTTCCTAATGTGCAACCACTACCTTCCGTGCTGTCCGAGGATTGGGAGCTTCAAGTGTACCCCGCGGCTGTTTTACAATCCCGTGTGTCCTCGGCTGGAACACCTGAGGTGTTAATTAAATGGCGTGATCTTCCCGATTTTGAAAACACTTGGGAAGCTGTCACGGTGATCCAGGAACAATTTCCCTCTTTCCACCTTGAGGACAAGGTGCTTAGATTGGGGGGGAGTATTGATACACCCCCAGCCCAACAAGTCTATCGTAGGGACAAGCACAGGAAGATTTGGACCCCTTTGGCTCTAACAAGCCCAAGTGGGGTGGCTGTTCCACACCTCACAGCACCAGGCCCAAGTGTAGCTGCAGTTAGTGACCCAGGTGAGGCTGTTGTTATAGGGGGGGAGATTGGGAATGCTGAGTTGGCACACTAACCGCTTGGACACTACTGCCCTGTAACAGAATGCAAGTGTGGGAGGGGTGATTCTGTTACACGGTTGCTTAAGTAGGGGAAGGGGAGGAAGCGTGGGAGATACCTGGAGAATTAGTAGAACTTGGGCCCTTTTTGGGATTGGGAGAGAGTGGAACCTCTCATATGTGTTCCACAAGTATCTTATCTTTTGCATTGTTATTTCCCTTGGCACTCTGTATTTTCTTTCGTTTGCATTTACTGTTAAGACTTTCAAGTTGTAATCTGGTTATGGAATTAATGAATGAGGAATATTCAGCTCTAGTTCTGGAGTAGTTCTTGTTATTGTTTGTTTCTTGTTTGGTCTTTATCAGTATGATTATGTTATTTTGCTTGAGCTTTGTGGTTTGCACATTTAGTCAACAGATCATGAGTATAAAAAAACTTCGCATGACAAAATCATTTGTCCTAATTTAATACTGAACATAAATGCATAAATTATATGTTTCAGTTTTGTATGCAAATGGTTTAGCTGCACTATAGCTGTTAGATTGGTGATTGTCATCCATTATTTATGAAGCTTGTTTCTACATGGTTTAAATAGCCAACCTTTTGTGATGTTATAAGTTTTGAAAATTGTTAGTGCTTTTGCCACCTCTCAAACATTTAACTTGTATGCAAATGCAATGCAGAATGTAAAGTTGGTTCTGAAATGGACATGTCCGATATTCAGAAGAATCTCAAAAATTTGTACGAGTATAATGCCATGCTAAGGGAAAAATTACTAGCTGCACAGTTTCTGCTCCAATCTTCCTCATCTAGGCACTCTTCTCAAGTAAAAAGCAATGAAACTTAGGATGTGTATCTTTGCAAATTGTAGTCCTTATTGGTGCACGTTACTCAAGATTGTTTCATGGTTTTTACGAGCATGGATGTTGTTCCACCATGGAATTTGATTCTTGATTGAAAACTGATCAATGGGGACTAATGAATATAAAATCTTGCAAATGGGAGAATCTGCTACATGGACCTCTACAAACCATAGCACTCATGGCCATATATTCATACATTCAAAGCTGCTGAGTGTGGACAAAGAATGCTGATCCACATTTGTGTGAGAGAGGGATTTTGGTTTCGTCTGGTATTCTTTCATGTTAATTGTGAAAGTGATTTTCCATGTCCACATACTTTTCACGAAACCTTGTATAGTCAGTGGTTTTTTTTCTCTCTTTGTGCACAAGAGAATGACATTGAATTTGTTCTTGTATTATGAGTCAAGAGTTCTTCAGAATGTAACATGATTTTCACTTTCTATTCTTTATTTTATAGATTTTGTATTTTGTTCTCAAATTTTTGTTTAAGAGATAATAATAATAATAAGGATTTATCATCTATCATTTAACATGACCACAAAAATTTTCTACACACATTTTTGTAAAAAAAAGCAGATGAATTTCTATAACATAACACAATTACTATTTCTATAACATAACTCTTATAAAATCCTAATAATAATAAGGGAAAAACATTCTTTTAAATAACACAAACTTGTATACTTTTAGGTAATTTACACAAAGTATGATTGGTCATTTTTTGTGTAAATTTGAAAAGTTTTTTTTTCTCTTTTTCCAGTCACATCATTGACGTGTAAAGTGAAAGAAAAAAAATACAATTTATATCATTTTAAATGAAATACACTAAACCCTAATAACAATGCCATTTCACCACAAGGGCGATACAACCAAGAGCACCTAAAAATAATGTACCACCTTATGGTAGGAACAGACAGATACAAGTGTGTAGGACCATCAAAATTACACTTGGTTATAACAACGCTTTTTATTTTGACGTGTTGGGGTTGGATGGGTATATTTTGTCCTCTCTTATATGTTCCAGCTTGCAATTTATAGCCACAATAAAAGAAATAAAAATTAATTTCAAGCATATACCACTTAGCTATTATAGTTATATGAGATATTCCCAATGTTGTCATCATTAGCTTCCCACTGAGCATGTCTTTTCCTCCTCGGCTATTATTGAGAGGAACAAACAAACAAACAAACAAATAAAATACATAAAATAAATAAATAAACAAACAAAACCTGACTATTTGGTCAAGTTGGTAAATACATGAACAGGTTATAAAAAATAGAAACCACAGGAAAAATTTAAAAAAAAAATCATAGTAATATAGATGATTTTAAAGCAAAACAAAGAAGCATTCGTGAACTTTTTCCTAAAATAAATAAATAAATAAACAAACAAACCCAACCTGACTATTTGGTCAAGTTGGTAAATACATGAACAGGTTAAAAAAATACAAAGATGATTTATCAACCAAAATAATAATAGTAAGAGGAGGAATATTCTTATTACCAAAAATTTTCACTACCAACTTATTACCTATCTAATCACCATTAGATTAATATTTTCTCTCTCTTTAAAAACTTTTTAACATTCTCTCTATTTGATCCAATGGTAATGTGATAGGTAGTAAGTTAGTAGTAAGAATTTTTAGTAGTTAGAATATCTCACTCTAATAGTAAAGGCCCAAAGATTGACAACTATCATTATTATTGAGCAAGATGACACTATATGATAAATAACTAAAGTAACTATTATTACATTAAATACTCAGAGGCATAAGATTTCCGTGACTAAAAACAAAAAAATGAGTATTACCTTTATAAAAATTTAGAAAAGAAGAACATAGGATATGACAAAAAAATTTAAAAAAGAAGAAGTAAATTTTGAACCCTTTGGTCTTCAGCAATAAAAAAGAAGAAGTAAATTTTGAACTAAGAAGTATTTATTACAATTGACAAACTATTATAATTCCTAAAAAAAATTTAAGATATAGGACTAAAAAAGATGTTTACTGTTTTTTTAATAAGATAGGAGAACTCTTATTGAGATCTAAGCAGGGAATTGGTGTATGAGGAAATCATAACCCCCCACTATGAACAGCACGACCCCCTAGTTATCAGGGAGGCAAGGTCATTGACTCTCTTGTATGAATTTTAAAAATAAGATAAATATAATATTTAAAGAACAGGAACATGTAAAAATTAAAATATAAAAGAGGGACAACTTGACAACTATATGTATCTACGAAAACAAAACCAAAGGTGAAGATTGAATCAATACACCATTCTTAATAGTATATTATAGAATTGGCTCATATAGATTATGTCTTGATATTGTTTTTAAAGAGATTGTATCGATACACCATTACTTGATAGTGTATTATAGAATTGGCTCATACAGATAATATATACTAAATTATTATCGCATAGATAATCTTTTCAAACTCTCATTATGCTAT
Source organism: Gastrolobium villosum (assembly GCA_032173675.1). Lineage (NCBI taxonomy): Eukaryota > Viridiplantae > Streptophyta > Magnoliopsida > Fabales > Fabaceae > Gastrolobium > Gastrolobium villosum. Next base: position 46,780 of record JAVKPL010014674.1, read on the forward strand.
TATGAGTTCTAATTGCATAGTCAAACATAAAAGATATGCTCTTTTCCTTTAATGACATGTCCAATAGTATGTCTCACCAGCTTCCCTTCAAGTGCAATGGCACATTAAGCTTCATAAGTTGATTGATTGAATTGAATCTTATACATTAACTATCTTAGGGTGTAATCAAGTGCACGAGACAGTTTCACAATGTAGCAACATGACAGTTTCACAAAAGCTAGAAAAATATAATTAATTGAACATAGTTTGCACTTGCAACTATTACTATAATAGTCTATTTAATGAGATCTTCAAGTCAATCAACTTCTCTATTTTGTACTCAAATACCAAGATATTTGTATTGCATTACTCGTAATAGAAGCTTGAGGCCTTAAAATGTATCAGACAATGTATTTGGTCCATTATCACCAAGCCATAGCATAACTTAGGGAGGATTACTAACTTAGAAAGTTCTCATCCCTAACTCATCATTCCCTCCCTCTGCCTTTGAGCAATGAGGCTTCAGGAGCACATTGCCTTCTCCAACAGCTCCTGCAATTGTCCATTCTGATATGCCTCTGTGGCCAAAGAAAAAGTGAGTGTGAGAAAAGTATTTTCTAGAAATAAAATGATGGTCATAATACTCTCTCATCTAATATTAAAAAGACAAACCTAATAACTGATTCTTATGCAGTCAATTATAACAGCAGAGACAACTTATGAAAGCTTGAGGACCTGTATTTTGTTCTTTCCAACTATTATGTACCAATAATCAATTACAAGGAAAGAAGGAAGGTATGTATATGTAACAAAACATCCAAAAAAAAAAATCACTCCCCGTTAAACCCAACTAGAGAGTGTGGGGTGGAGGAAATCCTTGTACGCAGCCTTACCCTTGCATAATTGCAAAGAGGCTATTTCCTGGATTCGAACCCATAATTAACAAAACATTCAATAAACAAATATTAATATGTGTTCAATGGCATTTTGTAAACATCAATTTCGCAATAGCTGATATTAAAACAGTGCCTCTGTCACCGGCATGAATCTTTATTGCAATGTTACATTTGAATCAATCTAGTCAGCTTTGGCAATCTAATTTTTCATTTAAATCAAACTATAGATATGACTACTTTTCCTTTTCATTTTAGGTTCAAGCTATTGAATTTTCAAGCCCAATGGGATCTCGTGTGAGGAAGCGTGTTGAGATATAAGGCCTTGGGCACTCCCACCATTTGAGCTAGCTTTTGGGGTGGTGTATCCCAAGGTTCTTTATATAAACATCAATTTCGCAATAGCTGATATTAAAACAGTGCCTCTGTCACCGGCATGAATCTTTATTGCAATGTTACATTTGAATCAATCTAGTCAGCTTTGGCAATCTAATTTTTCATTTAAATCAAACTATAGATATGACTACTTTTCCTTTTCATTTTAGGTTCAAGCTATTGAATTTTCAATCTCCAAAGAATGAGAAGGAACTTGCAGGCTAATCCCAGAACAATATTTCCATATATTAATATGATAATTACTAGTAGCAACTTGGTTTTCTTATTTCTTTGGTCAAATGTAAAATGTGAAATTTATCTGTTTTGGCTCTCCTATTTAGAATTATCAATACACAGTCCATCAGTGAAGCAAACCAAATTCTACAAGCATCAGAAAAACAAGGTATGTATGTTAACAAATATGACCAACCCAGCATTGAATAATGAGGCTCAGGCCATTATTGTAGAAAACAATGACTGAGGCAAAATGAAGTATCAAAACCAAAAACATGAGTGACATACCAACAGTGATATCACAGCCACCAATAAACTCTCCATCTATGTAGAGTTGAGGAAAGGTAGGCCAACTAGAATACTCCTTCAGTCCTTGGCGCAACATCTCATTTTCAAGTATGTTTACGGTTTCAAAAGTCACATTCTGAGACTTCAATATTTGCACCACCGTGTTTGAGAATCCACACTGTGGAAAATCCTTAGTTCCCTTCATAAAAAGAACTACCTTATTTGAAGTAATAACTTTATCCAAGGTAGACTTCAACTGAGGAGTCAACGCTGAAACAAACCAAAAATCCAAGTTGTAATTTTTTGCTAGTGTAATATATATATATGGAGCAAGACATTCTTATAGCAGTGTAAGAATAATAAATCTTACACTAAACCTTAACCGTTGATTTTTCGTACATCTGACGGTTATAATTGAATGATAAGTGTAATTCCCAATAATTTTTTTTCTCTCTCTATATATAACCGTTGTAATTGGCAGAAATCAACGGTTAGGATTTGGTGTCAAATTTCAAAATTTGACACTAGTGTGGAAAGGGTCCTACCCCTATATATATATATATATATATATATATATATATATATATATATATATATATATATATAAGACACACACACACATTGGGGAAAGTTTGTAAATGTTATACTTATTGGGAAAGTTTATATTTACAAATTTTTTATTTACAAACTATACTATGTCTGATCGGTCATTCATACACTAATCAAGAGTGTATGACCGGTCATACTTAACGTAATTTGTAAAAAAAATTTGTAAACGGATCCTTCTTCCCCATACTTACCACCACAAAAATTTATATACAACCAACTTAATCACCTTTAGATCACAATTAAATCTAATGGCTCATGATCAATCTTTATAATCCTAATTTTTTACTCACTTATTCTCTCTCATCCTCTCCCACCTTCTCTCTAGGTCTACCAATTTCTCCGTATCATCCGTTTTCAATCCTCTGCCCCAAAAAAATAATGAACATGTTTAATAATATAGACTACACCATTGGCGAAGCAAAACCCTCTGACCCAAAATATATATTAGTCTCAGCTGCATCTATGGACTTTCATAACTAATAAAGTAGAGTTGTTAAATATAATTGGATCAACTCCTAAGATTGAATATAGCAAATATTGTTGAGGTTACTGAAAAATCAATTGAATTCCAGCTATCCATAAAAGGGGTTGGGGTGAATTGTGAATTGTGAGTCAAATTCATATGAAAACTAAAAAGGCTGTAACTTTAGCGAGCTTAAATGAAAACCCAAGAAAGGGAAAGTGGGAAAACATTACCAGAAGAGCATCGAATGGTAGTGGAAGTGCGTTTGAGTTTGGGTTGGAAGTGGAAACTGAGGTTGTTGTGAGTCAAAGCAAGAGGAGAAAGGTGTGGCAGAGATGGTGTTGAGGTTGTTACTCCAACAACGTGGGAGTGGAACGATGATGCTGTTCTTGGCTGCAACTGAAACTGCATCTGAAAAGGCTTAACGCTCCAACACCACGACATGTTTCTACTGTTTCCAATCACACACACACACTGACACACACCACAGTTTCCTCCAAATATCTTTCACCTTTTTTTTTTTTTGGGTTGGATCTTTCACTTAAGGTTACGTAGTTATCACATATTCATTTTTAATACAATATGTTACATTATAACAAGATTTTTGGCTTAAAAATAGTATTAGACTTGTGTTTGTTAAAATTAAATCACTTACATAAAATACCATAGAGATTATTATTAGTGAAAATAACTAAGCCCTTACATTTTATTTTTACCTTTGTTTTCTCTTTTTATTCCTTTCCCATTTTTTTTTATTAATTTTAATTTTTTTTCACAATTTGTAAAGATAGGTCGGGTGAGAGGCAAAAAAATTAAAATAATGCATTTAAATCAAATAATTACGTGTTTAATGTTGTTTATTAAATAATTACATATGTACCACACAATGTGACGCCCCATTTGGGCGTCACTGTGACGCCTCAATTGAGGCGTCTCACTAAAGGGGAAGACGCCCAAATGGGGCGTCTCCATGAGGTGGTGACACGTGTCACCTTTTTTTCAAAAAATATATTAATTTAATCATAAAACTTCCGAAGGTCATAACTTTTAACTCGAGTATCCAAATCAGTTAATTCTTTTTTTGATTCCACATAACTTTTTGAGATCTACGCAATGACATCTCATTTGATATATTTTACTTCTCACAAACACAATTTTAATTTACAAGAATGGTATTATAAGAGCGGTTTTCAGAAGCCTCTGAGTTCTGGATTTGTAATTTAATATAAAAAAATAAATAAAATTTTGATTTGTGATTTAATATAAGCTTTTGGGTTATTATTCGTGGTCTGAAATTAATGATGGCTTATGAATGTTTTTCAAAAAAAAAATTACCTAAATTAAGCATGATTGCCTCTTGATTGAAACCCAATTTAGACGTGTTGGTAATGTGTCAGGTTTTGACACGTGTCACATTTTTAAACTCAGAAGCCTTTGAGTTCAGCGTTTGTGATTTAATACAAAAAATAAATCAAGATTTGATTTGTGATTTAAATTAAAAAAATAATTTTTTTATTATCAAAAAAATTTGGTTTGTGATTTAAATTAAAAGTAACAATTATTATTAATAAGGGAAAAAAATAAAGATTTAATTTATGATTTAAACTCAAAAATCAATTTGAAAAATCTATGTTAATAAAGGAAATATTAAATAAATATTCTAAATCTCTAAGGAAGAATGATTACGTGATTTAAATTTAAATTATGTTTGTGAGAAATAAAATATATCAAATGAGATGTCATTGCGTAGATATCAAAAAGTTATGTGGAATCAAAAAAAGAATTACCTAATTTGGATACTCGAGTTAAAAGTTATGGCCTTCGGAAGTTTCATGATTAAATTAATATATTTTTTGAAAAAAAAGGTGACACGTGTCACCACCTCATGAAAGACGCCCCATTTGGGCGTCTTCCCCTTAGGGTGAGACGCCTCAATTGAGGCGTCACATGTGACGCCCAAAAGGGGCGTCACATTGTGCAATAGATCCGTAATTATTTTAAAAACAGCATTAGATGCGTAATTATTTGATTTAAATGCATTATTTAAATTTTTTTGCCTCGGGTGAGATATTCTTTCTTCTTTGGGGATTGAAATTAATTTTAGGTATGGAATTTAGAAAGATACACCGAAACATTTGGTATAAGGTCTTTTTTAAGATTCTCGATAAAATGAATTTTTCTGAATTTTTAATTTTTAGATATTATTGTAAACCGAATGCTTTTATCATATTTATGAAAATCATGATTCTCGGGTAAAAAAAAAATTCTCTTTTACCAAATGCCCCTTATAATTATCTTTAAGAAAATAATTCTTCTATATCATGTCATCTAAGTAAAGTATTATACATTTTCTTTATACATGAATTCAAATAAGATTTCAACCAAATTGATCCTCCTACATTCGAATGAATTTTTTTTTTTGAAACCAACCTTTTCCACCGATCCCACTCCCATTTTAAAACATTAGCAACAAGATTTTGAATATATTTTCAAGTATTATCGGATAAAGATACAAAATTTCTTAGATGGAGAGGGTTTTTTTGTTGGCTTCTCTTATCCTTATAAGTAAAAACTGGGCAAATAAGTTTTTACAAAAACTCTTATAATAAAAAAATATATATAATGAAGAAAAAATTCAAAATCAAAAGCTACTAAGAAAAAAAAAATTAAAATTGTATGAGCTTTTTTAAAAATGCGTATTTTTTTAAATAAGCAGCTTTTAAGTAATTTTTAAAATAAATTTTTAATATAGGAAAAACTTTTTTAAAATTGTATGAGTTTTTTTTAAAATGTGTATTTTTTTTTAAATAAGCAGCTTTTAAGTAATTTTTAAAATAAATTTTTAATATAATCATCAAACTAACTACTTGTAGCTTTATATTTAAAGCTCTTTTTTTAATTTTATCTTAAAAGTGACTTTTAGTTTTAAAAAAAAGGAAAGTAACAATATCAAACTTGATATTGGAGAGAGAGAAAAAAAAATGCTTGGCCATCTCCTATTACTAATGAATAATATTAAATGTTTCTTAACTAATATTTATTAAAATATTATTGGCACAATCTTCTGTTTTTTTTACTCCATTGAGGCACCTATTGAGATTTATACAAATCACGGAATGCCAATTGACTTAAGTTATCTGGCACAACTATACAATTTATATTGAGTCTATACAACGAGTTTATTCTCACTCCTATAAGCACACTTAATAGCTGAGAAGATCAAGAAAGATCCTTGTAAGGATAAAAAAAATTCAGTAGTTGGTGTTGTTTAAGACAAATAAAAAAAACCGCTATAAACCCGACTACCCTTTTGACGCAGCCTTACCCTTGCATAAATAAATTGGTGTTGTTTAAGACAAATAATCAACAGTTTTACCACTGCTCCAGTTCGCCGGTAAGACTTCTTAATTTAACTTCTATCAATCTTCATCTGTTGATATGTCAATCCCCATCAATGACAATTCTTCACACAGTAAATTGACATTCTTGAAATGTACACCTCTGATGCCAACTTCAATTGCTGCTTCCACATTCTCTTGCCTGAGACAATAACCATGTAAATCATACACACTTTTAACAGAATATGAAGGAGTAAAAAGAAATAATCTGCTGGGATCAACAAGTGTGTTCTTCAGGCAAAATAGAGAGAAAGAAATTGGTATTGTGTGACAAGATGCTAGTCTATGAAGCACCGACACTTTAAAAACCCTGACGTGTCGTGTCCGACACTTCCCGACACTCCGACACTCCAACACGTGTTATAGAAATTCAAAAAAATGTCTAAAGGTTGTGTTGAGTTGAGGTTTTAGTTCTAACTATTGGATTTGTTGGATTAGGATTACTATTTTATTGAATTTAATATAAATATTTGGAATATCTTATTTTTTTTGCAAAATTTATGAATATTATAAGTTTAGATTCATTTTTTTGTTAAATTATTGAATATTAAATATAATACACTATATAAATTAAAAATATTATTTAATATCAAAACGTGTCCTAACGTGTCGAAATCTAACATTTTTTAGAATTACCGTGTCGGAGTGTCATGTCGTATCATGTCACGTGTCCCGTGTCGGTATCGGTGCTACATAGATGCTTGTACACATATATATACACACATGCATGCATACACACCAATATATGATAAATTCTGCCATATAGAAAGAGTTAGAACCTGTCATCTACGAAAATACAATTTGCTGGATCAACTTTAAGATGACTCAGAACTTCCATATAGTATTCAGTATCAGGCTTCCTCTTTCCTGAAACACATTGTAAAAGGGTGGTCTATAAGGTTCCATGATATGATAGTTTGAATTTATGCTTCAACACTCACTAGTCAAACAATAAAGCTCAACTAGGAGATAGTAGAATCATAAGTTTGTTCTGTCCCACTAGAATCTAGATAATATCAAATAAGAAGATAATCAACAAAAAAGGCATAAAGAAAGAGCCTAAGAAATGGCAGAAAGATTATGTATTATACCATGTATACACGAACAAAATGTCCAAGATAAATATTTTGATAGTTTTAACTTGTCTTCAATCAACTGGTACCTACAATAAATACATTCTGTAGAATGCCATGAAAAGCAAAACAGAAATCACAATAGAAGAACAATTGTCTTACCATATAGGGTAGTTTGTAAATGCATGTATTTCATAGTTATGTTGCTTTAAGACAAGAAGCAATTGTTCAATGCCTTCTATGTATGAAAATCCACTTCTCATACAAGTTTTAAGGCCTGTCATAGAATTAGAAACAAACATGCAAGTCAGTAGCTTTATCAAAACAGAGGAGCACTACCATGATACATTCAGCATACTTTAGGAGTGCTCTTATTGAATTTCAATGTTGACACCCAAAATATAGACCTATCTCTACTTAAAACCACTCCCCATTTGACCCGACTAGCGAATGTGGGGTGGAGGCAATCCTTGTACACAGCCTTACCCTTCATAATTGCAAAGAGGCTGTTTCCTGGATTCGAAACCATGACCTTTCAATCATAAAGGAACAGTGTTACCACTGCACCGGTCCGCCCCCTCTCTACGAGCACATAAAAATAGTATTATACAATACAACGGAGGCTAACGACAACCACAGATATAGGGGGATGGGGTCTTGTTCATGGCATTGTAGTGCTAGTACTGTTCACTCTATGAACAGTATTAATATACAATATTCTTAACAGCAGTCCAAAACATAATTACCATTAACCGCGTGTTTTGTATCAAAACAATTTCTTTTTAAATATGATATTATGAGTTTCTACAAGATTATGGCAAGTATTGGTAGAACAAGTAACAAACAAGCAATCAACTAAAAGGAAATTAATGTAAGCCCAATAACTGTCATGGATAGAAACAAGTTCACTTAAAGATTCTTTCAACTTCCAATGTCAGACTTACACTGAGTAACTGTTCAGTCAACACCTTGAGCATTCAAGGAGAAACTTAACTGTTACAACTTCCAGAAGGACCAGAACAATTTTTTATAATAAAACAAAAGTCACAAGAAAGCTAACATGTTCTGGAGTGGATATAATACTCTAGACCACATGGAAGAACCGTAGCCAATCTGTAACACATCTGAATCAGCTTGATCTTTTGACTAAAATATTCGAAATATGCCAGTTGCAATTCTTAAGAAATGAGATTTTTAATGTATGAAATTAAATTAGTAATCTAGGGTATGATAAAGTTATATCTGTTTAGTTCACCACATACATGATTAATACTAAGTGATGATCAGCTCTATCTAGCAACAAAATCTTAGACCAACCTTCTAAATCAAAATCCCTTCCATCCTTAAAAAATCTTCTTGTCAGCTCCATCTGGAAGAAAATGAGACAGATTGATAAGAAATGTGTTTTTGAAAGTAGAAACAATCAAACCATTCTATGCAGAAGTTATAAGAAATCAGAAAGTGATGAATGTAGACAACAGCAATATAACCCCTACAACCCCAAAAAGAAAAAGAAAAAATGACCTATTACCCAGATATGGCTATATAAAATGTTGAGGAGGAACCAAGCATACATGGCATAAGATTGAAAGATATGCAATTCCCCTAAAATACCCTATGTGCAATCCAATTCAAAATCCAAATAGAAATTGAATTTGTATTAAAAGTTTTGAACTTTATACATAACATGAAAGAGGGTCTATAATTTTGCAGTGAATTATGAAGAGTTGTATTTACCTCATCAATGAAACCCTTTTCAAACTCAAGCCAGGTTGTAGGGTGCTTGCAATCTATGAGTTCCTTAAAAGACATTCCGAAGAAGGCAGGGACATCTTGGTAGAAAGGGTCACGAACAAGGGTGTCCATGATATCAAATAGCAGAATGGGAAGCTTCCTCTTGGTGTTGGAGTTGTTGTTATTCGTCAATGCCATGTTTGTTATTGAATTTGAAAGTGAGGGTTTCAATCTGAAGTTGAGATACAAATGTTTTGCTGTTGGTCTTCTAAATCTAGTGTGGAACAAACAACAGATTGAGGGTACTACTCCCACTTCCAATAACACCATTTTCCTAATTCATGGATAAGACTATAACTTACTGCATATATTCCTTCCACTTTCTTTCTTTTCTTCTGTTATATATATTCCCTTAGTTTGACCATACCCCATTCTAATATTCGGAGATATAAGAATCGCGTTTTAGGCAAAGTATTCTTTATTCTTGCAATCATTTCGGAGAATAGGTAATTTAATATTATAACTATACATGATTATAACAGCACATCTAATGCACCTTTTAATATTTTATTAATATAGTTTTGAATATTTTGTTTATTTGAATAAAAAAAGGGAAATATTATTCTCTTTTCACATAAAATAACTTATCTCATGTTCTCTTACTTCGATTTTCATAACTTATAATTTTTTTTTTCTTTTTTCTTGTAATGGCAGGAACCACTCATTTTCTCCCTACAATATAATAACTATGTAAAAGTACACTAATAAAACCTTTTTTTTTTTTGTTTTGGTGAATTGATTAGGGTGGGCTGGACGGTGGTAGTTCAGTACTACATGTGGAGCTCCATACTTGGGGCCTTAAATGCATATTTTTTTTTATATATATATATATATTTTGGATCAAATGTTGCATTTTACTATTTTATTCCCATGGAATTTATGGAGCAATTCGTGGTGCATAGCATTTTTGAATATAAAAGTAAAATAGAATCTCCTAATTGATCTAAACAAATGGACCAAAGGGATGTATGACTTATTTTTTCTAGAGATTATTGAGTCAATTAATTAGTTACAAGGAAGTTTATAATTTCGTATTTTTTATTTCAAGAGATTATTATAAAAAAAAAAAAAAAAACGCAGCGACGTTGCAAATGATATGCTAGCAAATTTCCTTCTGCATAATACTCAAAATAAAAATAAAAAAAATCTTATTGTGAAATATTAAACACAAAAGCCATTGTCAATAAAAAGTTGTCCTGAAGTATATTATTTGGCCAATAAATTCTTGCCTAAAAATCCATTTTTAAAAAAAAATACTTTTAGACATGTCAATAATTGATTCAGGTGCTTAATAACTCCAACCTAAAGAAATCGTCAAACAAGAAAACGGCATAAACAATTGAACTAAAACCAACAATTGTTAGAAGTTAAAACTAGCCATGTATATAATTATGACGATGACAGGGAAAAGAAAAAAGGACAACCTACGTGGTTAAAGAAATGCATTTTTTAAAAAAATTATTTTTAGACATGTCAATAATTGATTCAGTGCTTAATAATTCCAACCTAAAGAATTCGTCAAACAAGAAAACGGGATAAACAATTGAACTAAAACCACCAATTGTTAGAAGTTAAAACAAGCCATGTATATAATTATGACGATGACTGGGAAAAGAAAAAAGGACTACCTACGTGGTTAAAGAAATGCAATTGATGGAACCATGCCGATGCCTGAGTGGTGATGCTAGCATCGGCGAGGCCGAGTAAGGTTGGAGGACCAAGCACTGCCAAAAGCAGTCAGTACCTAACATGTTGAAAGACCTTCAAATATGCTATATTTTAGTCTTTACACCCAAAATTTTAAGTCTTGTTGCATTCACCGCACTACCCCAATCAAAAATAAACACATGGTTACCGTGAAAAAAAAAATGATATGATATATGAAAAGTGTATAAAATTTGAACATACAAAATAAGTCCAAGTAGGTCCAGTAATCAAAACCTTTCCAAAACCATAATATGAAACTAATTACATTACATGTAAACGTTTATTGTTCATCCGAAAAAATGTTAAAATGCCCCAAAATATATATACCAAATATACTACAGCCCTGTTGTCTTACAACTCAAAAGAAGCTACCCAAAGGATTTTCCTTTAAACGACATTGCCCTGTTGTCTTACAACTCAAAAGCAGCAGCCCAAAGGATTTACCTTTAAATGACATTCTTGACATATGAAAGAATAGCATTACAAATCAATTATGTCAACAAAAATCACAAATGTAATTCATACATCATAAAGAGACGGATTCTTGTATTTTAACATGACCACAGCCACCAGAAGAAAAAGGCAACTTGCATATTAAATCTTCCTTCCTCACTCCTTTTGTTCTCTGGCAATTTGGATTACATGCCTGATGATGATGTCCGGTTTATCCGCTGAGCTCCTAATTTTGGAGCAGCTGGTTTGGCTCCCCGACCTCTGCCAACTGACAAGGGCTTGACCTTAGTAGTGGGTGCGGGAGCAGCAATGGCAGCCCAGGGATCATCATCATCAGTTTTAGTTGATTTCAAATTTATAGGCCTTGATGTTTTCGGAGCAGGAGCTGCTATAGAACCCCACAAACCATCATCTTCATCATTGCTCAATTTCGGTGTACTCTTGGATAGCAAACTTGAGGCTAAAAAATAATAATAATTTAAAACAAATGCAATTAATGCATATCCTGTATATACATTTTATGAAACAGGTAAATGAATTGAATACTTAGGAATATGCCTTATGCATTTTGGACATTGTCAGAACTTCCAAGTACATGTAACATAAAAAGGCAACAGCGCATCTAAAACAGTATAAGTATTTTCTTCAGTAATAATACTATCCAAACAAATGCCGACAGCACAAAGTGCATTTCTTAGTGAGAGAAAACTCCAGTACTCAGTCATTCAACACAAATGCCAACCCATCATTCGGTGCAAACTTGAATTAGGAATTCCTATACTCACATCAATCACTTTGTGGATTTTGTTATTACTTATAGGCATAAAACATTTATCAGTTTTTCGACTTGTTAACCATAGAAAATAACTTTCAATTGGACATCTGGAAATAAGCAATAGTAACTAGTAGCTTATAGACATTGAAATCTGCACCAAAATACTAACAGAGAAATAAAGAATACCTTGTTTTGTCTGTGACATGGGTTGAGAGACTGGCCGCCTTTGAGCTGCTTGGATGTTTGCAAGAGCTGGAGTTGGCTTTGTCTCTTCAAGTGGTTCCAGATCATCCCATCCATCCCTCTCACTTTCATGTTCATCATCGATTCCATTCTCAAGTTCTCCCCAGCCATCCATTGATGTAGGGGACGTAGGGACAGGATGCTCAGCCAAATCTGTTGTAGAGCTTACACGTGCAGGTGCTGTTGATGGCGTCTCTATACCTAAATTAACCCAAAAAAGAAATGAAATAAACCCAGGGTAAATTGATGTAAAAATGTACTCATGGAAACAAGCCTGAAAAAGCAGAATGAACTAAGGCATCATCAAGCTTTGCCTCTAGGAAAAAGGATACGGAGATAAACAGTGAGATCTTTGATTGTTTGTACCTTCCCCCAACAGTTTTTCCAGTTTTATTCCCTTCTTTTACTTCATTTAAGAATCAATACAAAATCACATCTGCTAGGTATAGTCAGTTTTAGATTTTTTGGGGTCCCAATAAATAAGACAAACCATTTCAAGTAAACTTGCCAGATATAGATTTTATGGCCCCAACCCCTTAAACAACAGAAAACCCTAAAGGCGGAGTATGTGGTGCACTGGACCTGATGATGGACAACTAAGAAACAAAGATCCAAGGTTGATGCACCACACTGTTTGCTGATTTCACCACATGATAGTAGCTGTGGCTCAAGTTTCTGCCTACCATCTTACAAGAGAGAGAGAGAGAGAAAGAGACCAAAAATCCGTAAAGCACTTTTCCTACCGGTCATTGCTAAGGTTGATTCCATATTTGGCGCTCAGTTGTTCATCAGGAATTTTGACATTATCCAATGAAATGAGTACAAGTAACTAGAGTTGGATACAAAAGCATTGCATTTAATTATTTGGCTGGTTAGTGGGTTGAAATCATGCCAAGATTTGAAGATGTTCGGTTAAGAAAATAAAGATTAATCAAGAGCTAGTTGCCAAGCAGATCAAAAGGAAGAAGAGAAGAACAGGACATGAGAGGGTATAATCATAAACACATATTAAGAGGAATATGCAATAACCAAGTCATATTCAAAATAACTAAGAGAACAGAGACAGTGAAGCCATGCTCCATGTTCAATGCTTTCTCCTCTCTCTTATAGTTTCATAGTTAGGATTAGGCATACCTGAGCTGCCGTTAGAAGATGTTCGAGTAATTGCAGTCGAACTCACAGAACCAATTGCAGTTGAACTCATAGAAGCAGCTGGAGCATGATCAGAAGGTTTACCCTTCAAGGTCAAAGAGCTCATAGCCCATCTGAATGATGAAAAGAGTAAAATCAGAACCAATTTCTAGATGAAAATGCATATATTGTAGGAGGTTAATATGCCTCGTGAAATTGGTAGATGTACAGGATACTGCCTCACTACCAATTTATTGTAAATTTGGAATCTATTCATATACCTCCAGAATAGAGAGAGTCTCTCATACAGTAAAATCATATATCACACATTTGCATATATATATATATATATATGAAAGTATATACATGCACGTGTATACTATCAAAAAGAAGTCAAATGCAGGCTTCTAATCATCATCAGTGATCTTCCCCATTTATCATGCTTTTATATGTGGTCACTAAATTAAAGAGTTTAAGATAGATTATAGAAAACATTACTAATAAAATTCCTCATAGTAGGAAGGTAAACAAGAATTAGCTATTATTACGTGCATTTTTAATTGACACTGTAATATTAAAAAGTAAAAATGAAAACTACACAAGTGTTTCAATTAGCTCTTTGGCTTACAGTTAAGCTTTTCGTGAATGGAAAATACTCAAGAAATTTTTTTACTGAAAAGTTATTTTTGAATGCAAAATAAGTTAATCCAAACATACTAACGCATTGTAATCTAACATCAGAAGCTCATATAGATACTCTAGCTCTCTCTCTCTCTCTCTCTCCATTGCTTAACATGTGAACTGTCACGCCACACAAAGTTTGGACTGACTTACCCAAGTAAACCTGCATTTCCTGGAATTGATGAGATTCCCATGCCCTCACCACCAGTAGTATCTGCTGCATTTGTCTTTAAAAAAAAACAGATAAGAACACTAGCATCACATAAGATGATCACCATAAAAAATATGTTAAACTTAGAAAGTGGTTAATAAACTACGATGATCACCATCAAAGACATTATTAGTCTATATAATTGTGCTTTCTTAACATAAGAGATTTCCTTCTAATAAAGGATCTTTTATTTAATTAGAAATTTAACAAAGGACATTATTAGTAAAAAAAATGTATTATTAGAAACGAATTGATAATAAATTAGGAATTAGGTTATTTAAAATGTTATAAATTCAATCTGCCCTTACTCCTAATTTCAGAACAATGATATGCAACTGAATAATAGCCAAAAATAATTTCAGAGTAAACCTTTTCATAATATTGCTTTGCTATCTGCAAAAACAGATCAACAGCTTGAAATGCCTTCGTTCTAACATCACTGTTTATAGCATGACAAGAGCATCATATAATTAGTGCCTCAACAAACAAGAAATAACCAACGGTACAACAATAAGAAAGATATCTATTTAGAATCTAAAAGACCAAAAAGATCAAGCAAAGCATCACATAGCACAAATATAACTATAAATACTCATATAAAAGAAGATCGATCATGAGGATATCAATACTATAATTTTTTATTTATTTATTTATTTATTTTTTTTTGGGGGGGGGGGGGGGGGGGGGGGGGGGTTTGAGTATCAAGCAATAATAAATTACAATACACAAAGATGAGCTAACCAATTAAAAATAGTTATTAATGAGATAAATCAATTTACTAGAAATTCCCCATCTTCGCAAGGTAAAGGAGATATGAGAAATAACTCATCAGTATGAGGATCTGTTGGAGTTATTTCTCCTTAATTAGATACATCATTGGAATATGAAAGATTAGAGTCCTTTCAAGTTTCTATGCATTGGAAAAATAAAGACTTCCCGGAAGAATGAAAGGTTGTATTGAAATCCTCCACATTAAATGGAGAAGAATCTAGAGCATTGAAGATAACCCTCCTAGCCATCTATAAATAAGGGAACAGATGCAATCAATAAGTTGAGGCAGAGTAATCCTCCAAGAGGGAGAGACAGAGCAATCCTCCATGAAAATGAGATAGTCACCATCGGGTGAAGAGTTTGAGAGATGTCATCCTCTCAAACTAGAGAGTAGAACACTAGTGAGCGTTAGAGTTCCTCTTCCTATGAAGAGATACCTTTGTGTCAGATGAACTTTATATTCCATCCTTAATGTGCATGAAGATTTGAGAGAATTCCTCTAGTGTTGTACCAGTGAAGAATATCATTCTTGTAATCCTACTATTGTTTATAGTGAAAGATTTAGACCTATTGTCTTGTGGTTTTTCCCTTCGTCATTTGAAGGGTTTACCACATTAAAAATTATTATGTTCCGTCTCTGTTTTTTACTTCGCTTCCGCATCATAAAGACACGCTCTGTTTCCCAACAGGATCAATTATGAGTACAACAACATTATCCATCATGATGATATCAATATTATAATTTAAAGGGGGGGAAAAGAATCAAGCAGCAATCAAACTACAGCACCAAAAAGAAGTCAAGCCACCAAAATACTAATTAATGAGATAAATCAATTTACTAGAAAATTCCTCATCTTCACAAGGTATAGAAGATATAAGAAATATCTCATCAGTATGACCTGTCAGGATCAATTGTGAGGACAACAACATTAGGAAGAATCCGGGTTGCAACTTCAGTGATGTCATAGTAGGAGCTGGTGGCACATAAAGCCATAATGCCTGAACAATCAAAATATAAAAATTATGTGAAAAAGAATATTGAAGGAAATGTATAATAATGAAAAAGAGTTATAGCTACACGTGCATGATTCTGATACCTGCTCCTCTAGCAGGTGGAAAAGTATCACGTAATGCACGGACTGTAAATGCATTAATCAAAACTCTTCTTCTTGTCTGCAAAAATAGCTTTTAAGTTAATTCACCAAAGAAAAATATGCTAACATCATTAAATAAAACATAAAACACTATTTGAACTTGCTGATAGCATTTGGATCATACTCCCTCGTTTAGGTAGCTTCCAATATTGCCTAATAAGATGGTAGTATTTGTTCGAATTGCTGGTTCTTCATCAACCTACAAGAAAATGCTTAAGTTATAGATTTTAGAGATAGAAAATCATGAAATAAAGAAGCAAATAATATCGGTTTCCCATGTTCGTTGTTCTTAGATAGAGAATCAAAACAGTTTTTCTTTTATTCATTTTCTTTTTCTAAAAAAAAAAAAATGTAAAACAAAGCCTTGTCTATGCGTCACTTTCTCAGTCAGAACAAGCAACTAGCCATTTGATTCCCCATACAGAAATGTTTGAAGCAGTACCTGCAACTTTGACAGATGCTTCAATAACGACCCTGAAATGGTCCTTTGAGACAACTGCAATTATGAGACAAACATCATTTAAACAACAATTATACAGTGAAGTTTCATCACATAGATGACAAGTTTTTTTTTGGGAGGGATTTTAGAGAAAAAAAAAAGGGGGGGGGGGGGGGGGTGTGGAACAACAAAGATACATCTCAATCAGAACTCGATGACTATTTGGTATTATAAATATCAATCAGAGGCAAACCATGCATCTCATTGAAGTGCATTCCCCTTCATTTATGTAATCAATATTTCCAACAACCATATCTGAACATCTTGGCAAACATTTATTGCAAATTCATATTCAAAGAAGCAGTAAGGTAGATCAAAGAGTAATAACATATCTGTGCTACTTCCCAAGCTCTGACCCAACTTAGACCTCTCATTTACTAGAAAAGAAAATAACTTACTGAACACAGATAATGTTCCAAGTGCCATCCTACCCCTCAAACAGAGATCTCTTTAATGTAAATCTCGCAATAACCGGATCACACATGCTATGCAAACACCAATTAGCTATAAATGTTATGTATTTGACATTCTAATAAGACCAGTAACACATTACATTTTAAAAATAGACAGAGAGAAGCAAAATCCATTAATATCAATATATAACAGACATACCTTTGGAGCCAGAACTAGCATAGACTTTAGAGTCAGTTCCCTCAGAAAAGCAGATGTATCAGAGAATCCAGTAGCAATATGAGGGTATACCTGATTAGACGTGTAAAGAAGAATTTTAAAAGCATCCACATTGTCAACAGGAATGTTTGTATATTGTACAATAAAGAAATTGTCAAGGACAAGGTCATAAAGAAATAGAGAAATTAAAACAATCTTATCCTAACTTCATACTTGTTCATCAACAGCATGCGCTGATAATGATTCTCCAAATTGTTCAATATTTTGAAGAAGGGCAACTCGAATAGCTCGGTCATTGGAGGCAAATAGTTTTATAATTGTTGGAAGCACCTGCACAAATCCAATACAAGAATGAGGTTGAATCCTAATTAATAAGAGCAAGAGAGATAAACAATGCACTTTTACGAAAGGAAAAATAATGGTTGACATGAAGGAATAAAATTATTTACCTTGACGCTAAACTCCTCAGCCGAAAGCCAGGAACCCATTTTCAGCAATGCAGTCAAAGCAGGGGCAGTTGCTGAACCAAATTCAAGGGCAGAAGCTAATAGAGGAAGTAACTGTGAAAATAAAAAACATGAGAATCATAAACAATTGGATAGCAAAGGTTTGAACTTTATAATGAGAAATTCCACAGAAATATACCTTCTTCAACACTATCTGGCGAGGAAGTTGCTCAGCTAAATTTGGAAGCTTGCGAAAGAAGGTGTCTTTCTCAACACTGTCTTTCAAACTAAGAATTTCCATGAAATGTATTGTGTCTACCAACTTATTTTGAAAATATTCTGCATTTCCATTAGCGACCAACTCAAACTTGATACAAGGAAAGGATCCAGTGAATTATATCAGGAGTACAAATTATGACAACCATCAAAACGAGAAAGCTAAATGTTTAGAATGAGTTAGATAGTTGAGGCAGATTTTCTATCTTTCTTGTTTACAAGTGATCATGGGGTAGAAAAATTCCCACCAAAATCTGGACAAGCTAAAATCAATTTACATTAGATTGTGCTAATATCACTCAATATATAAACAACGATCCTCATTTTTCTCCGCCCCATTCTGTGTGTGATAAATCCTTTTCACAATAAAATTTGAAATTAAATTTCTCTGATGCACAATCTCTCTTATACGTGTAATCATGTATATATAGGATCGTATTACTATATAGCTTAGAAGATAAACCACAAAACACAAGAATCCTTTAAACAAAGAAGCAAAACTACTATGATGTCAGGTGAAATAAATTTTCCATAAATGATTAACTACAAATATATCAAGGAGCACTCACCACTATTTTCTATAAGCTTTGATGTATTTAATCTACGAGAGGGCATGGAACTCAATAGCCGCTGGTAATCTGGAAGCAGAGACTGTGAGACAAAAAAATAGACACATGAAGATGAAAAATGAATATTTCATTAGAATGAAAAATAAAAGCAACCAACAGACTAACCTTAACTTCTACATGTAGTCATAAATTTATCCCCAAAAAAATCTAAACTACCTTGGGAATGGAGACAGTGTTGCGTAACTCTTCTGTTTTTCCCAACCGCAAACCAGAAAATACTTCATAGATTAGACAACCTATAAAATTAGAATTTCAAATATGTTAGAGAGGTATACATGGAAAGGCAAAATGGAAAAAAGACAATAACAAAAAATCATCGGTGAACCTACAACATCTGTCCAAGTTGACACGATTTAAACTAAAATTACTAATTCCAAAAGGTAGCCAGGTTCTTTTAATATATGAACACATTCTTACAGACGTTTCATGTGAGAGAAAAGGTTTCACATAATACATAAACATTACCTTTGGAAATACATCCAATTTATTATGTTTGGATGAAAAAGATTAGATATTATTAAACAATTATGCAAATGCAGATATAAGATGTTTCAACTTATTTCCTTCTTCCTTAAGTACTAAATTCAGTAAATTGGCATTATTGTCCCTTCTCAACAAAAGAAGCAAGTTGAAACATACCCAATCCCCCAAAATAAGTGGGCCAAGGAGGAATTTTACTAATTGGACTGCAATATGTAAGCAGGAAAACTAGGGGTTGATAAGATATTTAGGTACACTGGGACAGGCTTTTAGATTTAGGTTGTTTGGTTATTACCTAAATTTTAAAAAAACTAATTCTTATCTGAGCTAAATATGAGATCAAAATTGTCCTTAAAAAGTCCTTATTGTTGGAAATGCAAGTGTGAGTGATAAGTAATTAATTCCCCACATTAATTATCAATGAGTTTAGTAAGGAACATATAAGTGATAGGACCCATAAACCTAATGCTTCAAGGTTTTGGGTTAAGAAGTGATGTCAGGCTCACATTCTAGTCTGACTTCCTTATTTTAGCCCATTGTTATCACCTCCCCTGTTTGGGCTCCCGCGTATGTTACCTAACAAGTGGTAGCAAAGCTTCTATAATCAAATAGTCAAGAGTTCGATCCTTGCCACCTACGTTCTTCTAATAAATATTTAATTGTGGAATTTCTTATCACAGGTAAGTGGGTATATGCATTGTCCACCCTTCAAGCCCAATGGGCTATTATGTAAGGGGCCGTAGAGGTGGCAAAATGGGTCGGCCCGCCCCAACTTGTTATCAACCGGTCAAAAACGCGGCGGGGCAAGTTGGCCTGCCTCTTGAAAAAGGGTTGAAAATATCAACCCGTCCCGTTTTATGGCGGGTTGGCGGGTTAATCCATTTAAAACATAAAAATTTAAAAATAAATCACATTTTATGAATTTTATAATATTATTTAATTTCATTTCACACTGCTCTTAATTTTTTCAAATCTCAAGCTTAAATATATGTTAACATTCAATTGAATAATCTCTAGGAACTCAATTTTTTCTCAATATATGGATAACCTTTGTCATAAATAAAGTGTTTTCTTCTTTATTTTTTCTATGTGAGTGTTAAGATAAAAATTCTGGGTATCACAAAAGCTTAACATGGCAAATAAATTATTACTTGACAGTTTAAAAATAAAAAAATAAAAAGATGACCAGACAGGCCAACCCGCCCCGTGGAGGGTTGAACTCGTTTTGACCCACCCTTATGCGAGGCGGGTTGGCGGGTTAAAAATCTCAACTCAACGGCCGCCATTTGTGGTAGGTTAAACAGGCCAACTCAGCAGGTTGTACCCGTTTTGCCACCTCTATAAAGGGATGTGTTAGAAATATAATAAAAATAAAACTATTCACTTATCTGCACCTAATAGTTTAAGCTGTTTTGGGAGAGTTAGTTGTTTGATGGTCCTGCTCTCTATTTGGTTTTTTCTAGTCCAAATATTTCCAGAATCTCTTATTCAGTTTCATTCTTCCTTTCTCTCTCTATCTAGATCTAAGGGACATTGGATAAGATATAGTTAGGGACCAATCATTCATCCAATGTCAATAATCATGCTAACCTTTTTGAATTTAAATAATCATCATCTTTCATATTTATATAAAAGGAGTCATTATTAGAATTAGTTTTATGGTAATTTTGAACCAAACTATGCCCCAGTTTTCAACTGGCTTATTTGTATATGGACTTGTGTTAATCAAATGGTCTTGTCGTATAAGTTATAACAGGAGTTTAATAGCACTAGGCTGCCCTTGTGTTAACCGGTTCCATAAACTAGTTTTAAAAATTGCCAAACACACCCTAGTGTGATTTCGCAAACTAAATAACAATATTTTTTTATCCTCTCAATGGAACAAGCTAGTTCTAAATGAGAACATCAACATTACACTTATCTTAAACTAGTTGGTGTTGGCAGTGGATAAGCCCATATAAAAGCAAGAACATATGAAGGAAAAAAATAATAATAATAATAACTCATGTTACCATCAGCTAGCAATTATTCCATTCCATCATATATCAACTGCTACTGCAATGAATTATCAACAAAAGGAACAGAAAATGACATACCCATGCCCCAAGAATCAATGGCCCAGGGAGGAGACTTCTTAATGACATCCCAGTCTGATTTTACCAACTCCATTGGTTTGTATTGTGATCCAACAAGCCATGCATATTGCTGTACAGAAAGCATGAAAATGTGGTAGGAATATATTAGGTCTCCCTACTATATATCCTTTGTTTTTAAAATAAAGAAAGAATGCCATATCAAACCGTTATGAGGGAGAATCCATAATGTCAATTTCGTCACAAATGTAACCAAATGCTTATAAAGATAGATCCAGGATGCAAAACAATACCAGTAAAGTAAAGTAACAAATGGCCAAAACTTGAGAACAAGTTTTAGATGACTGATTTCATTCTGCCAAAGAGTTAACATACCTTGGCATTTTAACCTCATACCAAGAAATTTTCACTTTCTTAAGTGGAGTAATTATTTCATTTAGATGACTTGCTAATGTCTGAATTTCAAAAAAGGGGGCAACCACAAATTCAAATAGCAATGCCAACACTAACAAGAAGTCAACGTATTGCAAACAAACACAAAAAATTACCAGCATTTGGCCAGAAGAAGTTTCGTTACTCCCATCAAACTCCGATAGAACATCAAGAGCATGGAGCTTCCAGTCCAAAGTTGGCGTGACAACAACACTAGCCAAGCAAACATTAGCGTGGACCTGCAACAGACAAAATTTGTCAAGAAATATTGAAAAAACAACAAATGAGCAAATAAATAAATAAATAAACATTGGCTCACGAATACTCACAAGTTTACAATCATTATTTAAGAAGCTCACAGCTTTAGCTACCTGAAGCAGACCCCAAGCATAATATTCATCCCTACAAAGCCCAACAACGCATAAAACAAACCTCATTTCACTTAAAGGTATTACGCATCAGATTACGTGCTATTTTAGAACTTCATGCATGATATCAATAACTCAGCCGATACCTTTGTGTACCTTCAAGACCTAACTCCTTGATCTTTTCGGATAGCGGCATAACAGGCTCCGTCACAATATAGATTGTGACCTTGGGAGAACCGGCATCATAAGTTTCAATCTCAGCGCTGTGAAGAAACGATAAAATATTCGGATGCCTGACCTGAAAAATTCCATAGCACCATGAAAACGAAGGAATTAACAAATCGAAACCAAAATTCAAAATTCAAAAAAACATAAACACAAACACAAACACAAACACACACACACACACACATATATATATAGAAATTGGAAACTCACAGTTCGAAGACGCTTGACGCCGTTGCGCGCAGCAGCTAAATGTCCGTCCTGAGCATTAGAGCCTGAAAGAGAGAAGATTGAGACTGGAGAACCATCGTCCTGAAATAGCGAAATAGAGTGTTATAGAGTGTTGAATTTGAAGCGGAAGAAGGAGGAAAGTGATGGTGGTGGTGGTGTACCTTGGAGGTGCCTCGGGAATGAGTCCAAGAGCCCCAAGCGGAAGGGTAAGGTTCGGCGATGGTGTAGGGTAGATCCTTGTGGCCGGTTCCAGATCCACCAACCACCTCTTTCAAGAATTTGAACATGTTCAATCTGAATTTGAATCTGAATCTGCGACTGTGTGCGGTGGTGGAGACGATGAACGACCGTGTTAACCACCGATGCTGGTGGATGGATCTGATTCGGTGTTTCGCGGTCTATTACACACTCGAGACGAGACCGTTATTATGTTAACGCTCGTCGACCCAAAACAAAATGGTGAATAGAATGTGGGGAGAAGAAAAAAACAAAAAATGAAAAATTATGGCCCCACATGCAATTTATTTTATGTGTATATAAAATAAATTTATCTCTTTCAGGAACAATAAACTCTTTATCAAACACGGAATAATAAATGGCTTTAATGTTCAACACTATTAAATGTAAATAAATTATCTACATTTATCTTCAAAATTATGTTATTTTTTGTTAAAAAATTAAAAATATAAAATAGGATTATTTTTGTCATTATACACCACTTTCCCATTAATATTTTACCCTCAACTAAATATAGACTTACAAAACTTTAGTCAATTTACTCGTTAATATTTCGTCTAACAAACAGATTTTTTTATATTTTCCTATCAAATTCATTTTCCAACCATTTCTCTAATAATTACATTTTCTATTCAAAATTTTCTTCTCAACCAAACACCCCTAGAGGTAATCTCAATATCCTCTCAAGATTAAAGCAGTTTCTTCATTTATTGGTGGCTTTTAGTATTATTACGGTAAATGTAAATAAGTTATTTATATTTGCTTTCAAAATATATTTTTTTGAATTGAAAATTAAAAAATTATAATGAAAAAACTATTATAATCCTAAAATAAATTACAGCTATAAAAATACATTAATTTTTACCTCAAAATAATATTATTTTGGATTCAATGTGAATAAATTATCCATATTAATTATTGAAAAAACGAATGCGAAGTTGACAATCAGAATATAAAACCATGCAAGGAGCAATATTTGATGTTTGAAATCGATGGTTTCGAGGAGAGTAAAATTAACTGCCATATCTAAAACTTCGATAATGACAAGTACGAGACAAGGGTTATGAAATAAAAAAGATAAAATAATGAGAGTTATTAATCTTATGTTACATAGGATAAGTATCTTATACGTTGTAGGGGCCATAATTTTTAAAAAATATAAAAGAAAAAGAAAAAATAGGCACAAAATTTCATGAGTATGCAACATAAGGTAGTTGTCTTATGTGACATAAGATAACTATTTCTTAAAAATAATAAGTGTTTGTATTTTCAAATGACATAATTATATATTTAATAAGGGAAATAATTGTCTCATATTGTAGGAGACTACTATCTTATGTCATACACACTTCGATAGTTGTGCTACCATTTTTTACTTTTTATTTTTTTCTTTTTAGTGGTGGGTCTCACTATTTTTGTGTCTTAGCCTAAGATATGCTCTCCCCTACAAATAGATAGAGAAGCTCATTTAGTAATCGTGTTTTATTATATATTTTTTAATATTTTATATTTTTTCCTCTCTGCAATCAATTAAGGGGAAAGAGAAAGAAATTGGGTTTTGAAGGAAAGAAAATATAAAAAAAAATCAATGAATATGTATTAAAACACGATAGTTTTATTTAAAATGATAAAAAATTATATCTTTAAAAATGATAAATATTTTTTCTAAGATAAAATCGGGATGGAGAAATGTGAGAGTCACCCACATAATTTTTTCTCTTCTCTTAATATTCTGATCCAAGGATATTAGGAAATAGTAAGTAAGGTAGGCATGAAAAAAATAAATAGAATAAATTTTATATATTTATGTATATATATGGGTCAAGATAATTTTATACCAGTGTAATTACACTCTTAATCTTCTCCGTTGATTTCACTTATATCTAAGGGCTCTAATTTTTTAATAATGTGAGTCATTGGATACTAGTGAATCAATGGTTAAGACTGAGTGTAAGACTTCTATATATGGATCAGGATCATTTTACACGGCGTAAGTTACATTCTTAATATTCTCCGTTGATCGGTAGAATATATGATTATGTAATTTGTTACCAAGTTAGAGGGTGCATTGCATTAGTATTTTAAAAGAAGACTTGTTTTGAGATAAAAAATCTTATAGATTTTAAAAGACTATTCAGAATTGGAGAGAGACTATAAAGACTTTTTAAAACACTTTTTTTTACAGGCAAGATTTGGTAAGATTGGATTTTAAAGGATTTTAATAGAATTTATAAGATTTGTAAGGACAATATGGATTTTTAAGATTTTTAAAAACCATATGAATTTTTAACAAACATTCAAAATTAAAAAAGTCAATAAAAAATTTAACAAAGAAATGCAGTGATATTAATAAAAAAAGAAAAAAAACGTAATATAATTTTTTCAATTAGTAAAATACATGATAAATTTTCGTTTGAGATTTTTTGCATTTGATCTTGTAAACTTTGGGATTTTCATTCTACGAGATGAGAGTTTTCTAACCATATATCATATGCATGTTTTCATTGAGTATTCCAAGAAAATTTCGAATCTGAATTTCTAGGTTTTATTACATGAAAGTTTAAAAAAAAATCAATTTTTTTTTTGGTAATCTATAAGGCTAGAGACAGTCCCACAGAAACTAAATTAAATTAACTTTGCGAAAAGAACAAACATGATAAAAGTCTGCCAGATACAGCAACCAAATACAAGGGGAGGAGAATGGAAAACATATAAATTATTTTCCATTGGATGATCCAGTGAGAATTTAGATAACCAATCTGCACAGCCATTGCTCTCTCTGTAGGTATGAGTATGACGAATCTCCAATCTTTCGCTAACCATGCTCGAATGTGAGTCACTAATCGCGGCTCTCGAGCTGCTGCTCCAACTTTGGTGAGCAAAGTGATAACGGATACTTAATCACTTTCTAAAATAATATTTCTCCAAACTCCTTCCCAAGCCAGTTCTAAACCTTTAAGAACGCCCCCAAAGTTCAGCGGTAAATGCTGAACATTGACCAATATGGTATGCAAATCCATGAAGCCAATTACCTGATGCATCCCTAAGCACTCCACCACAAGCAGCTCCACCATATGGTCTCCTAGATGCCCCATCCGTGTTGATTTTTATCCAAACCACGTCTGGAGGATTCCAACCAACCGAAATGAATGTAAGAGCCTTTGTAGTCTTGAAGCCTTGTTTCATTTTCCAGCAAGCAATCAGAGAATTCCCAAACCTTAAGGTTAATTGTTGGGGCTTTGTAGGTATGTCCATCTGTCTCATTACCGTGAACAATTGAATTTCTCCAAGTCGATCCACACCGCCACTGCAAAAATTAAGGCCCATGGAGCATTGAATCTCACATAGGATTCTTTTTTCAAATTTTCCAGCAACCATATATCAAGATCATGGTTAAAAAATTCAAGAATCAGATCTGAGTTCACCAGATCCAACCATACCTTCTTCATGTTGCTGCAATCTCTAACCATGTGAAGGATAGTTTCATCTTCCACATTGCATAAAGGGCACGTAGCAGGAGCTAACCTCAAATTCACTAACCAACGTAAACGATGATGAGCCACATTCCAAAGAAACAAATTAATCCGATTAGGTCCTTTAATATTCCAAATGTGATGCCAAATCTCTCTCCAAGATGATCTCATCTTGTTCACTTAGAGCTAAATATATTTGTTTTACTGTGCTCCCATTTGATCCCCAAGGTTCCAACAGATTTTATCTATCCCATTAAATGCATGAGGAGGAAGGAAACTTCTAATAACCTGAATAACCTCCTCTGATAGGAATGGTTGCAGGGCATCCGTATTCCACTCTCCATTTAGACTGACATAATCCATAACATTTTTATGGACTTCTGTCTGTGGGATAGGAGTTATAGCTTTGCTGGCCAGATTTTGATCGTGCTCCAACCACTTGTCTTCCCAAAATTTAACAGAAGAACCATCCCCAACATCCCAAGTTAATCTGGGTTTGAGTTTGTGCCAAACATCACACACAGCCTTCCAGAGTCTCGAGCAACCACGTTTCGACATAAACTCCTCCTGACCATTAATAAGACTGTTGTATTTTGACCATTAATAAGACTGTTGTATTTTGCTTGTAGAACCTTAACCCAAAGATCATCTGGCCTATTTAAAAAGGATCAAATCATCTTTCCCATGAAAATAAATTGCTTTGGGGGGTTTTGGAAAATAAATTTTTGGTTATCTATTGACACACAAATTGTTTGAAATCATTTTTTATATATCGAAGGAATTTCGTTCATAAATATATTATTATTAAATATAGGGTTCATATGATGAAAGTTTCAATATTTCTTTAAATCGATCTTGTTTTATTGATGTAAAATGAAAATTGGTCTGGGGGTTTTTGTTCTCTCGTTGTTTTCCCACTATCTTATGTTGTTTTTAATATAAAAATCACATATTTTCTTACGAAGAAAATCATCACCCATAACTTGAAAAATTATTTTCAAACTTTCAAAAATTGCTTCAAAATCTGCTATTTTCGATATTAAAATCTTGTTGGGTTGTTGTTTCTGGGTTGTTTTGTGATGAAAATCGTGCAAAATCTTCCATGGCGAAACTCAGTTTCTAGCGGGTCAACCCATCAAAGGAGGAAGAAGACACTGCGATAGATAAATCTCAAGAAATACTTGAGGTTAGGGTGAGATTGTGAATGAGACATCCTATTTATATTTCTCACTAAAAAAAGTCTTACGAAATCCACATCAATAGAAAATTCATTAAAAATCATAAGATTTTTGAATATCACATGATTGTTTTTCCATTGTTTAAAATCCTGATTGAATACCAACGAATTTGTACGGACTCTAAAATAATCCTTTAAAATCCTAATTGAATACCACATATATATTTTTTTTTTCAATCCTTTAAAATCTCAATCCAATACACCCCGTACATTTTATTTTATTTTAAATGTCACCGTATTAATATTTTAACAAAATTTATTACCAGAAAAAACTCTTTTAACCAACATTTCAGTGTAAAAATAAAAAAATAAAATCTTAAAAACAGAGTCGAATATTTGGAGTATCCACAGAGGCGTTGATGATAGCTGATAGAAGGTGATTTGTTTTTGTTTTGGTTTCTTCATTGAGGTTAAAAGCATGTTCCTTGATTGGTATTTGGTACCCAGAAGAGAGAAAGAGTCAGGTCCAGGTAATCCAACCCAAAGATACCATCTTCTGGGAAAGTGGCTTCGCTTCCTTCTCTAAATCACCGACCAATTTCCACAATTTTGACCATTATTATGAGTGTACTTTGAAACTTCAAACTCCATGAATCATAACCCACCCATATGAATCACATGCTTTTCACCCCATAGTTTAAATCTACCTACACCTTTATTATATTTCCAATTCCAATAGGCTCAATCACTTTTGCTTTAACCATGATTTCCCTATCAACTAACCCCTTCTTTCTCCTCACTACACAAAACGCTTCTTCTTCTTCTTCTTCTTCTACTTCTACTAGATTTCACACTGCAAACAAGGTAAATTCATTCTACAACAACAAGCACGGTAAGGATCATAGAAAGTTTGTCTGTGCTTGCATCGCTCCTCCCCGAAACTTCAAAAGCCAAGACTCTTCCGCCATTCAATTCAATGTAATATTTCATTCTTGTTTATAAATTGATTGTTATTGTTGTTTACCAATGTATTGCAAGTTCCTTCATTTTTGCTTCAACCCATCACATGTTTTTCTCTTTTTTTATTGTTTTTTTAAAGTGGGGTTGGTAACTAACTAACTATGGATTTCTGGGCAATCACAAAGTTTTGTTTTTGTGTTTTGTGTTTTTTTATGTGTCCTTGTTTCTCTGAGTTGCTGACATCAAGCTTGTTGTTGCTAGGGTTCATCCAAATCAGAACAATTAAGCACGGTGCGGGATCATGAGGTTGATTCTGATGTTCTTATTGAGTGTAGAGAAGTCTACAAGTCTTTTGGGGAAAAGAAAATCTTAAATGGTGTCAACTTCAAGGTGATTTATGCTTGTCCTTATCCTTTGGCGTTTTGGTTTGCCTCTTTCTTTGATAATATGTGGAATTTGATATTTTAGTATGAAATGAAATAATGAATTCTTACAACAACAATCAAACATGTGGGCTCTATCAAAAACCAAATTTTCGATAAATTCATTTAGAACAAAGGCCTGTGAAATGAAAACTAGTTGTCAATAAAAAAATGGGAGAAGACCTTACTGATTAGGAGCTTACTAAATTTCTTCACTGTTTTTTCTTTCTTTTTTTGACATTGTGAATAGATTAGAGATGGTGAAGCTGTTGGAATTATTGGTCCCTCTGGGACTGGCAAATCTACAGTTTTGAAGATTATGGCAGGACTTCTTGCTCCAGATAAGGTAAGTATCTGATTTGAGTGTGTGATTTTAATTTCAAACAACTTTGGTCTCTTCTTGAATGATATCGTTGTCAAATGAGCAGGGGGAAGTTTATATTCGAGGTAGAAAGAGAGTTGGTCTAATAAGCGATGATGAGATATCTGGTCTTCGGATTGGTTTAGTAAGTTTCGGAGTAATCTGCAATATGCTCATTCTTAAATGCTATTACTTTTTTATTGTAATTTATTTATTTATCTGTAAACAGGTGTTCCAAAGTGCAGCACTTTTTGATTCTTTGACTGTTCGTGAAAATGTTGGTTTTCTCTTGTAAGATGCAAGCTTGTTTTGCGTTTTAAGTTTCAGTTCCATTTTAACATTTTTGTCCAGAGGGTGATGAAATTGATGGATTAATTGATTTTCTGTCTTCTACAATGCTTTTCTTTTTTTTGTTTCCGACCTTGTTATTGTTCAGATATGAACACTCAAGCATGTCTGAGGAACAGATATCAGATCTTGTCAAGGAAAGCTTGGCTGCAGTTGGATTAAAGGTATGCATCTTACGGGTGTAATACTTGGTTCAACTATTAAAGTTACGCAGTCGATACTGCATTAAAGAGCAGCAGAAGTAGTATAAATTTTCTTTCTTCGATTGATAAAGTTGTTCCATATACATACATCTGGATAGCTTAATTCACACTCTGCGTTCTTGCATTTAAGTTGCATAACCTTCATATTTTACGCCCATCATGTTTAACACGCATAAACTAACTCCTCACCCAACCCTTTTTTTTATAGGGAGTTGAGGATCGGATGCCTTCTGAGTTATCAGGCGGGATGAAAAAGCGAGTTGCTTTAGCACGATCTATTATTTTTGACAACACACAGGATTCAATAGAGCCAGAGGTGTGTTAACTCTAAAATTTCCCTATCCAAAAGTCTCCAATCGTCCCTCAGATTAAGGGCATTTCTAAGTGGTTCTTGATTAAATGTTTCAAATTTCCACTACCAGGTAGAATTGTCTTAGAACTTGTATTTGCTTCGGGTATGAGTTTCCTTTATAAATACAAGCACCATGAAATTAAATTTATTAATTTTATCCACATTTAATAAAATTGTCTTTAATATATGTGAGGAGTAAATATGCAACTTCAGTAAGACAGGGATTTTGTCTTCTGAAAGTTATTTCTGTTTTACTACAGGTTAAAAGAAAGCTAAATTTAATAGCTGAGATTCGTAGGTCCCCAGTCACAGTCTCTCTGGATAAGTCCGTGTTAGTAGTTCATCTGTTACTTAGGTTACCTAGGATTTCTGTCATTGACTTAGCAGATGGTATGATTAGAAAATGATGCTTTTGGTTGTTTATTATTATTCTCTTGCCTTTAACATTATACCTGGCATTGTAAGTAACAGCTCAGTTTAGAGGTTTAGGATGCAATTTAAAGAGGCAACTTTGCTGAATGTGCTTCATGTGTTCATTGTTAAACTCAGTACAACTGTTTTTGACATTTGTGATAAATGACATATGATCATACTGTACTTAATACTTGTTCTTAGACATCTTGAAATATTGACGCGAACGCTCTGTATGCATTTATTGTATGAAAAGACTCAGATGATGGTATGCAAGCCATGGATTCCCCTTCTCTGCTGTTGTCTTTTTCTCTACAAGCTATTTTACCTCAAGCACATGTAGTTCTTGCTGTTAATTTTGGCTGGGAGACTGTCTTATGCATCTATTTCACTTGATACTATTTCCCATACCTTTTTGTCCTCAATTTTAGTATTGGTTCTTCTGTGCCAATCATTACATTCAAGGAGAAACCATGATATACATGTCTTACATGAATAAGTAGAGATAATCTTATACTGAGTTTCACATGAAGACTTTCTACTTTGTATTGATCCTCTTCCCAGTTAATATATATTCATAAAACTAGACATGATGGTTTTCAGTTATGTAATCGCAATGCTAAATTTTCCAACTCCAGAGATGTGCTTGAAATCTCATATGATGTTAATCAACTTGTAACTCCCCTAACCCCCTTCTCTTTTCTGTTTATAAAATATAAATTGCATTGTACATTTCTGTGCAGGTGCTCTTGTATGATGAACCAACTGCTGGTCTTGATCCCATTGCATCTACTGTTGTTGAGGATCTGATTCGCTCTGTGCACGTAAAAGGACGAGATGCAGTTGGAAAACCTGGGAACATTGCATCTTATGTGGTTGTTACTCATCAACATAGTACCATTAAAAGAGCCATTGATAGGTAAGGATAATTTCATAATGGTTGCATGTCTTCCTGTCCCCTGAAGCCACTTAATTCACCCGGCATTTATGTTCCCTAATCTGAGAAGTTACTGCATAAATACAGGTTGTTGTTTTTACACAACGGAAAGATTGTTTGGGAAGGAATGACTCATGAATTCACAACTTCAACAAATCCAATTGTTCAGCAGGTAAGTTATTTTGCTTTATCTGCTGTTAACAACATATTGAGTTGTATCTGTATTCAGCTTTCGAGCCAGGCCATATGCGGGAAGGATAAAAAAGATAAACCTTTTTGGGTGTTTTTGTTTGGATATCTGGTTGCAGAATATGCAACCATTTGTTCAAACCTTGGTTTTTTCTAGTTCAACGAGGAGATTATTTATGGTGCACCGGGACCACCATTTTTTAGGTGGTCCCTTAGTGTAAATAAAAGGGCCGACCCAGTTCAAATACTCACTTCGTGAGTGTCTGGGGAAGGGAATACTCTAGGCAGCCTTTCCCCTGCTTTTTGCAGAGAGGCTGATTCGAACCCGCGACCTGACACACCACGGCAAGCAAGCTTACCGCTGAGCCAAGCCGGCCCTTCTACGGATAAAAAGGGAAAGAAAAAATTAATGATGCGAGAGGGAGCACAAAAGATTCAATAGTCCTGGACCATATTAAATATTTCCTTCAACAAGACCATTGTGCTGTGTCAGATTATTGGATGGTTAGACTAAATTAAATCAAACTAGGATAGGGGCGAGGATAATCCTTTTACGCAATCTTACTTTTGCATATTGCAAGAGCACTGTTTCTCAGATTCGAACACATGATGTTTCAATTACAAAAGAGGAGTTTTACCACTGTTCCGGGCTTGACCTCATGATTGGACTAAATTAAACTTCCTTAAATTATTATGCCTTTTCTTTCCTTTTTATTGAATGTTTATAACTTGATGCAATCATCCTTAAATTATAATGTTAATAACTGTTAAGTGTTATTTTTTGTTTTGTCGTGACAGTTTGCATCCGGGAGCCTGGATGGTCCTATCAAATATTAGAACAGTGCTGCAATCATAAACAAGCTAAAATGGATTATGGTTGATATTGGCTACCATGGAGCGTATTGATAGGAATGGGAATGGATGTGGCTTTTTGGGATGAGTAATAAATTAGGGATTAACGGGTTGGTCAGGGTTATTAGCTTCCAATTTTAACTTTTATAGAATTGACCATCCGCTTTGTATTGGAAACTGGCATGCACAGCTTTTTGTTATTGATTATTGTGACTTAACTCATTCATATTGCATGCACACCATAAGTACTCTGAGTAAGTAGGTAGAAGAGATTGGTATAACCCGGTGTCTTATTAATAGTTCTATACGAAGTACTTGATGTGCTGGATTTTCTTCTTTTTGTCAACAAAGCATTATAATCAATAAATCTGCTTCATCGTTTTGGATTTTCTCCATGCAAACGACTAAATGAGTGTTTCTTGATTCTATTTCTACTTGTCCATTTTGTGTACTTATTAATCTCGGATAGCGGCACATAGCGGCTGACTTTTCAAATTGCTATAGTGCTATGGCGGATAGCGCTACAATGTTACTATACAAAGTGTATGAAGTGATACACTAAATTGTACTTCACAAATATAAAACTTAAAATATGAAAATGTGACTTAAAAAATAAATTTGAAGATCTCAAACTCAATGATTTCAAATATAAAAATTCAAATCATAAACAAATTGAAGGAATTAAAGTCTCAAATAATGTAACATAACAAAATAAAGGCAAAATTAATCAAAATTCAAACGGTCACTTAAGTGAAATGTCAAAATCAAAGAATTTAAAGAATTAATCATAATTGAAATCATAAACATTCAAATCTTCATCTTCACTTCCACTTGTATCTAATGGCACCAGTGGTATTGCTAAGACAATTCCAACAACTCAGCGTTTTATGGTTGTAAGATGAATAATGAAATGACAATAACGACAGACTTTATTGAATTAGAAAGATTTAGGGACAAGCCCTTACACACAACCAACCCAAATACCGAAATTACAACGAAGAAGAAATTAGCATAGACTCCATGAATGCCCACTCATGTTCATCCGCTTACACATAAATGCATATTTTCTCATTCCACACTGAACCAACAGTTCAGGTGCTACTCCCACTCACAAATTCTCCACCCCTCACTCCTCTCTAACCGTCCCTCTTATTCCCCTCTCCACGGTTCCTTCTCCCACATAACCCTCTCCATTCATAGCTTGCCACATGTCTTCCTTACTAACCGAATGCTGTTGCTTGTGATTAACATTCCGCGCCTCGTTGTTTCTCTTCTCACTTTGCTTGTGCACTCCTTCCTTGCTTTTCACCACATCTGGGCCACTGCTGCTAATTTGGGCTGCATCCACCACTTTTGGCCTTTTATCACTCTTGTCACCAACTTCCACTTCCTTTGGCCTTTTATCCCCCTTGTCACCAACTTGGGCTGCTGTCTTTGTTCCCCTACGTTTATAAAACTTGTTAAATGGCCTTAAGGGCCCATCAATACTCCCCCCTGGAAGAATCACCTTGTCCTCAAGGTGGAATAAAGGGAATTGCTGTTTGAACTGGTCCAACGCCTCCCATGTGCAATCACACTCCGGAAGGCCCTCCCACTGCACCAGCAGCTCGATCTCTCCATTTAACAACCGTCTCGACTTCGTAACAGCCAACGATTGAACATTGAACTCCAAGGTATCATTCAAACACTTGGGTAATGGCAAGGCGGACACATCCGACTGAACAGCCCGCTTTAGTTGAGAAACATGGAATACGGGATGTATCTTTGAATATGAAGGAAGCTCCAAACGATAAGCTACTGCTCCAATACATTCCAACACCTTAAAAGGTCCATAAAACCGCGGACTCAGCTTCTGATTGATCCGTTTAGCTAATGAACGCATCTTATAAGGTTGAATTTTCAAAAAAACACTGTCACCGACAGCGAACTGAAGCTCCCGACGCTTCTGGTCTGCTTGGAACTTCATTCGCTGCTGAGCACGGTTCAAATTTTGCCTGAGGTCATCCACCACAGCATCCCTTGCCACTAACCATTGATCTAATGCATCAACATGAGAACTACCTTTTTCAAAACGGAATAAAGAGGGAGGATCCTGCCCATACACAGCCTTGAAAGGAGTCATGCCAATAGAACGGTTATATGATGTATTAAACCAAAATTCTGCCCACGACACCCACTTAGCCCAACCACGGGGATGCCCATTAATAAAACACCGCAAATAAGTCTCCACTGTCCTATTCACAACCTCTGACTGTCCATCCGTTTGGGGATGATAAGACGAACTGAATCGAAGCTTAGTACCTGACATCTTGAACAACTTCCAAAACATGCTCATAAACACCTGGTCCCTATCCGAAATAATGGATTTTGGGAACCCATGTAAACGAACAATTTCTCTGACAAATAATTCTGCCACCATTTGAGCATGAAAAGGATGGCTCAATGTGACGAAATGAGCATATTTGGTCATTCGATCTACCACCACCATAATGGTATCCACCCCTTGTGATTTGGGCAATCCTCCAATAAAATCCATGGAAATATCCTCCCATGCCCTTTCCGGTACTGGTAGCGGTTGCAATAATCCTGCTGGTAACAAACACTCATATTTCTGTTGCTGGCAAACTCCACACTGTCGCACAAAGTCAGCGACCCTCCTTCGTAAGCCCTTCCAGTAAAAAACAGCAGCAATGCGCTTGTACGTACGCAATTCCCCCGAATGTCCCCCTAAAGGAGAAGAATGAAATTCTGATAATATTGCCGGAATCTGTGCCGAATTTTTGGGCAACACCAGTCTATTCTTGAACCACAAACAGCCCTTAAGCACATGGTACCCCGGATGGGCTTGAGGATCCCGTAATATTTCCGTGATGATTTTTTTGGTAGTCAAATCATACAACACCTCATCAGCAATATCATGAAGATCTGGACTGCTGATCAACGTCAGCTCCTTACATGCCATTACCCTAGATAAAGCATCCGCAGCCTTATTATCCACTCCTGGTTTAAACTGAATCTCAAAATCAAACCCCAACAATTTTGCTATCCATTTCTGTTGGCCTTCCGCTATCAACCGTTGCTCCGTCAAGTACTTGAGACTACGTTGATCAGTCCTGATAATGAAGTGATTTCCCAACAAATAATGCCGCCATTTATGGACGGCAAACACAATAGCTTTCAGTTCCCTCTCATACACAGACAATGTTTTAGCTTGATCAGAGAATGCTTGACTCAAAAATGATATAGGACGCCCCTTTTGCATAAGGACAGCCCCCATACCTATGCCTGACGCGTCCGTTTCAACAACAAAAGTTTCCTCAAAGTCAGGTAAAGCTAATGTGGGCAACTTAACCATTTCAGCCTTAAGCAACTCAAAAGCTTTTTGAGCCTCCTCACCCCATAAAAAACAGTCCTTCTTCAGCAATTGTGTGAGAGGTCTAGCTACATGACTGTACTTCCTCACAAACCTCCTATAATACCCCGTGAGGCCCAAAAACCCCCGTAACTCCTTTAAATTCCGAGGCACAGGCCACATTTGGACAGCTTGTAGTTTTTGTGGGTCTGTTTTGACCCCATCTTTGGATACCACATGACCCAAATACTCCAACTCCTCCTGACCGAAACTACACTTTTTGTAATTAGCAAAGAGCTTCTGTTGCTTTAATATGTCCAGCACTACACGAAGGTGAGCAACATGCTGCTGTTCATTTTGGCTATAAACCAAAATATCATCAAAGAATACCAAGATGAACTTTCGTAAATGGGGTTTAAATATAGCATTCATCAACGATTGGAATGTTGATGGAGCATTCTTTAACCCA
Source organism: Gastrolobium villosum (assembly GCA_032173675.1). Classification (NCBI taxonomy): domain Eukaryota; kingdom Viridiplantae; phylum Streptophyta; class Magnoliopsida; order Fabales; family Fabaceae; genus Gastrolobium; species Gastrolobium villosum. Next base: position 83,064 of record JAVKPL010014674.1, read on the forward strand.
AATGGCATTACTAAATACTCATAGTGCCCCTCGTGTGTGCGAAAAGCTGTCTTGTCAATGTCCTCCACCCTCATCAATATCTGATTGTACCCTGACTTCAAGTCCAATTTGGAAAAAATTCCAGCACCATTCAACTCATCCAAGAGTTCATCGATGACCGGAATTGGGAACCTATCAGTGACAATCACTTTATTTAAAGCTCGGTAGTCCACACAAAACCTCCAACTACCATCCTTCTTTTTAACCATGATCAAGGGACAAGAGTAGGGACTGCTACTGGGCCGAATCATGCCTGCTGTTAACATTTCCTTGATGAACTTCTCAATTTCCTCCTTCTGATAGTGAGGATAACGGTAAGGCCTCACATTGGGTATCTCCGCTCCCTTTGTCAAGATGATTTGGTGATCACAACCTCTACTAGGAGGTAGTTCTGATGGCAACTGAAACACTATCTGAAACTCTTGAATCAAGGCTGTTACTTGGGAAGACATCCCTTCCAAAGAGTTGGTGTTCAACGACATCAACCCCAACTGGATGTAGAAACTCTCTTCTTTTTTTTTACAAGACCGACTCACCCCTTTGCTTGACACTTGTTGACATGACAAAGCCGGATCTCCTTGCAATCGGACTGTCTCCCCTCCCACGGAATCTCTAGCAACAGCTCTTTGAAGTTTGCTCGAATATTCCCGAGCTCCTCCAACCAAGTAAATCCCAAGACCAGATCCACCCCACTTAAATTGAAAACAAAGAAATCTTGGGTTAAAGACAAACCTGGTAATTCCAGACAGAGTCCCCTGCAAACCCCCTTGCTACTGACTTGATGGTCGTCACCCACCGCCACCTTGGAACCGCGGGTCTCATCGATGGGCAACCCGAGTTTTCCCACCAACTTCTCCGCTATGAAATTGTGAGTAGCACCGGTATCAATCAACACCACCACCCGTTGCGTCCCTAGCTGACCCCACAACTTCAAGGACCTGTTCGTCGTCCATCCCACAACGCTATGCATACTCAACTGAATCGTTTCCTCCTGTCCTTCGTCCTTCACCTCAGGCACTTCTTCCCCAACGATCTCCTTCTCCCCTTCGCCCAGAATCAGCAACCGAAACTGAGCATACTGACACACATGTCCAGGGCCGAAAGGAGCATCACACTTGAAGCACGTGTTCCTCCGCCGTCGATCGTCCATCTCCTCTTGACTCAACCTCCGATAGTTTGTGCGGTTCGACCCCACTCCGCTGCCGACAGACGCACCGCTCGTCCCTGAAGTCGTGGCACTCGTGTTTTGGAAATTAGGGCTCACACTTGCCATTGAAGAGTTGCCCGTTTGCGCAACGTTACTTACTTGGGCAGTTGGGCCATTTGCAAACGGCCCAGTACGATTGGGCCCATTTTTATTGGTTAAGGCTGACCGGCCCATGTACCCCTTTCCAAGCCCATTCGTCCCATTCCAATCCATCACCACTCTTCCCAGCTCCTTTTCCCTGTCTTCCACCTTCTGAGCTAAGATCATTGTCTGATTCAAATCGGTGGGTGAGTGCAGCCTCACCTCAGCTCTTATCTCCTTCCTCAAACCCGTGAGAAACGCGGCCTGCATCATGTCATCGCGAGCATTCCTCAATGGTGCTGAGAGAATCTCAAACTTCTCTCTATATTCAGCCACCGTCCCTTCCTGTCGCAGCCCCATCAGAGCTTCATATGGGTTCCCCGTTGAAGACACGTGAAACCGTTGTAAGATTGCGCTCCGAAGACCCTCCCAGTTCAACGCCGGATTTCTTGGCTCCCACCATTGGAACCAACTTAATGCCCGACCCTCCAAGCATATGGACCCCGTCTCTACCTGTTCTTCAGCCGGAATATGATTGATTCGAAAATACCTTTCCGCTCGGAAAATCCACCCAAACGGATCATCTCCATTGAAATAGGGGACTTCTACTCTCTTCATCCTCCCTTCATCTCTTATCAAACGATGAAGATCTCCATTCCCCTCCTCTTGATTGCCACCTCCTCCACAATCACCTTGCCCCTGGTTACCCGCAGCTGCCAGCTCCTGGAGTGTACGCATCATCACCGTCAAATTTGCCTCGATTCGGTGGATTCCTTCCTCCGTCCCAGCCACCCTAGCTTCCAACGCTTCCATCCGATGCTCCATGTTTCTGGTCGACACCATCCACAACTTCCCAGGTAAAGAGCTCTGATACCAAGTTAATGGCACCAGTGGTATTGCTAAGACAATTCCAACAACTCAGCGTTTTATGGTTGTAAGATGAATAATGAAATGACAATAACGACAGACTTTATTGAATTAGAAAGATTTAGGGACAAGCCCTTACACACAACCAACCCAAATACCGAAATTACAACGAAGAAGAAATTAGCACAGACTCCATGAATGCCCACTCATGTTCATCCGCTTACACATAAATGCATATTTTCCCATTCCACACTGAACCAACAGTTCAGGTGCTACTCCCACTCACAAATTCTCCACCCCTCACTCCTCTCTAACCGTCCCTCTTATTCCCCTCTCCACGGTTCCTTCTCCCACATAACCCTCTCCATTCATAGCTTGCCACGTGTCTTCCTTACTAACCGAATGTTGTTGCTTGTGATTAACATTCCGCGCCTCGTTGTTTCTCTTCTCACTTTGCTTGTGCACTCCTTCCTTGCTTTTCACCACATCTGGGCCACTGCTGCTAATTTGGGCTGCATCCACCACTTTTGGCCTTTTATCACTCTTGTCACCAACTTCCACTTCCTTTGGCCTTTTATCCCCCTTGTCACCAACTTGGGCTGCTGTCTTTGTTCCCCTACGTTTATAAAACTTGTTAAATGGCCTTAAGGGCCCATCAGTATCTAAGTTGAAAATCTCTTCCTTCTTTGACGAGAACACTTCTACAGAAACTACTATAGCGGCGCAATAGCGCCGCGATTCAACAGCAATAGCGGCCGCTACACTTCGCCTGACCATCGCGCCACGGTCTGTGACAGCCGGCTGCTGCACCGCAACGCAACTCCGTTATAACGCGCTAAAACGGGGCTATTCAGAAGTATGATTGTATTTTCATTTGCTAACATTATAACATTCCTCAATCCTCTATTAATCACATTAATAATGTGCGTTACACTGTTCTGGTTTGTGGTGCTGAAAGGAGGCTTCTTAAACTACATTTTTTTTAAAAAATCTTTTATTAAGCATGCTAAGCATTTGACAACAAAACTAAGTCAACTAACCTCGTTACTGTCGATAATGAAAAAGTTTCGTGAGAATATCATTTAAAATCAGAGTATTAAGATGGAGGCAATGAAGATAGTAAAAATCTTAAGATTTATGAGAACCTACAAATTTTATCTTCTTGTCTGCACTTACCACTCTTCACTACATCAATTTGCAGTCTAATACTAAAGGGAAGTCTTGGTTCCCACCCCAAAAAAGAGCTAGCTTAATCTAGAATGATACATGTTCTCTCCAAGTAAACGTGCTTGTAAATCTGCAATTTGACAACCAAGATCAAAATTTTACCATGACTAGACATCAGGTATGTTCCCTATAACATGGTATCTGAATGGATGTGATGATGCATCTTAAATTCTTCCAGCAAAAGAGAAAAACCAACTAAATGATGCGGGACTTGTCTTTACTCGGATCAAATCATCACCATAACCATCCATTCTTTTCTCGGCTAAATTATGTTCAGATAGATAAGGCCAGAGTCATAAGTGTTGTTTAAACCTTTTCCAACTCATGACATTTTGGTCCTGTCAATTCTGGAACACTTGTTCAGCAATGATGAGTGGAGAGGACTTGGTAGGAAAGAGAACACCTATGAAGTTGTTGATGGCCAGACCATATTCCTAATCACAGAATGTGTATGCTTACTTGAAACGAGAAAACAGCTATCCAATGGAATTTGCAGGAGAAAGTTTGTCATTGTCACAACTCACAAGCATCAAATCAAACTTTTGTTTGGAGAATGTAACTTCTTGCCCGAGCAGAACAGAATAGAACAACAACACCAATATCAAAACTAATAAAGGCACTGATAAAGAAAATACCCACAGATATTGGTCCATCCATCCTGTCTTCCCCAAAAGAACTTCCTTGCACAGATGGAATCCTTCCATCATCACACACTCCACTTGAAGATTCCAAGCATAAATCTGGATTTCCAGCAAATGCACCAGGAAATCTTCCATACCCTTGCTTCTGGGGAACATATCCAGAGAAACAGTTGTAAGACAGATTCAAGATGCTCAGATCTTGAAGGCTAGAAATGTTTCCCGGGATATGTCCTGACAAAGAATTATGTGACAAATCTAAGGCTTTCAAACTCTGCATTTTCTGCAAACCCGGAAGCTGTCCATCGAGAAAGTTGCATGACAAATTCATATATTCTAGGCCAGTTAGGCCAAATAAGCCCCTTGGAATCTCCCCATGTAGCAAATTGTTGGATAGATCGATTCCAACCATTGAGGAAAGATCATAAGTGAAACCGAGTTGATTGCTATCAGAAACAACCACTGAAACTCTCAGTTCAACCTTTTTTGCTGCAACCAATGGCTCTTTAACAGTGATATTCCTTGTGTTAAAAAACATCAAGCTACCCTTAAAATTGATATCAGGTATGAAGCCAGAAAACTTGTTGCGTGAGAAATCCATCATTTCTATTGCTTCAAATGTGAACAACCAACTAGGCAAAGGTCCACTGAACTTGTTCTGAGCAAGAGAAAGATACCTGAGGTTTGTCCATGTGGTTATTGCATCATTCAAAGATCCAGAAAGATCATTGGAACTAAAATCTACAATCTCCAGAGATTTACATCCAGCCAAAGTGAGTGGAATAGCCCCGGAAAACCTGTTGTTGCTTATATCCAGTATCCTCAAGATATTCAATGCATCAAACTCCGGTTGAATTACACCAGAAAGATTGTTGTTATTAAGTATCAGAGCAAAGAGCTGAAAGCAACCAACAATACTGAATGGAATGGTACCAGACAAAGAGTTGTGTGAGAGATCAATGACTTGAAGATAAGTCAAATTTCCAATTCTAGTAGGAATTTCTCCAGAAAGAAGATTGTGAGAAAGGAACAAGGCCTGCAAGCTTTTCAACTCAGTGATTTTCAAGGGAATTTCACCAGAGAATTGATTGTGAGAAAGGTCAAGAAGAACAAGGCCCAGTTTCTCTGTGGTCTCAGCAATTTTACTGGGAATAGGACCAGACAAATCATTATTACTCAAGTCCAAAACAAGAAGCTTCTCAGAGAACACAAGCCTTGGATATATTCTATACATCAAGTGGTTCCCTGATAGGTTTAGATGAGTCAAAGCTTGAAAGGAAGCAATACAAGCAGGTAATCCCCCCACAATGGAATTGTTAGCTAAATTCAACACACTCAGAGACTGAGCTGAAGCTGCAAAGCAAGGCAAAGTACCAGAAAACTGATTGGAAGCAAGATTAAGAAAAACCAAAGGCTGGTGAAAATCAACCAGAACACCAGACAAGAGATTGTTTTCAAGGTCCAAATACTTGAGGGACTTCAAGTAAAGCAAACTCTCAGGTATACCTCCACTGAATGAACATAACCCCAAATGGAGCCTTTCCAGATTTGCAGAGAAGTTACCAATCCAAAAAGGAAGTGAACCTCCCAAATCAGTGTTCCCATTCAAAGCAAGTTCAGTAAGGTGCCTAAGCCTCATGAGAGAATCTGGTATTCCACCATGAAACTGGTTGTGACTGAGATCAATGACTCTGAGGTTAAGCAAGTTCCCAAAACAAACAGGTAGAGGGCAAGTGAAGTTATTATGGGACAAACCCACCTTGTTAAGATATGAAAGGTCACAAAAACTGGGGTGGATTTGGCCTGACAAGTTCAAACTGGTCAAGTTAATGGAAACCACCCTGCCAGTGTTGTTGTCACAGGTGATTCCAGTCCAACTAGTGCAATTGGAACCTACCCAGTTGGACAAGCTTTGGTTAGGGTCTTGAATCCATGACCTGAACCTTAAAAGTGAGATTTTGTCTTGTGGGTGAATGTCAATTGAGTGAGAAGGGTTTGTACAAAGAAGAATCAGACAGAAGAGTGTGAATGGATGGCAAAAGCTATGGAGGGGTATGGTGTGTCCCATGACCATGAGAGTAAAAGGTACAATCTTGAGGAAGGGAAAGATGAGTTTGAAGCAACAGAAGATGTAAAGAGAGGAACTTGGTGCAAATTTTGAAGATTGGAATGAATACAAAGAAAGAAAGACAGAAGCAAAAAGAGGATGAAGAACAACTTACATTGGACTTGGGTTGGTGGTGTCACGCTGATAAAGTGTTTCTTAAGATGACATAAATCTATGCCCTTCAAAATAATATACATTTTTTTTTATAAAGAGTTTTATAATTATAATGCAAGGTAAATGATTTCTTCGGTGAATAGAAGAAGCGCATTCGGCGAGCTCAAAACGAAATCATTTTGGAGGATCTAAATCAAGATATTTTTATAATTATAATATATTGCAGACAGTCTTTAACATTACAATTTTTTAATTTTATAACCCAAAACGATGTTATTTTGAGCTCACTGAAAATAATTTTATCTCCAGTAAGAAATATTTTTTCCTATACTACGAAAATTTTCAAATATACCTTTTAATTTACGTACTTAACATAAGTCACATATATGACTTTTTATCTCTATAACATAACAATTGTCTTCTTTTCATAATTATAAAATCTTTTTAT
>JAVKPL010014675.1:0-88434 GCA_032173675.1 Gastrolobium villosum
ATGTATCTGGTTAGATTAGTATTGCTAACAATAATTAATTACCTGAAATCTTTGAAAAAGTAACCGATTATCCCACAAGAAGTAATCGATTACTATCTGTTATAAGCGACTTAAAGCTTAAGTAATTCAAATAATTAAATGTCCAATGGCTATAAATGGTTAGTAACTCGATAGGACACCTATATATATATATATATATATATATATATATATATATATATATATATATATTAGGGTTTATGAATACCAATTATCAAAGCGAAACAACAGAACACGTAGAATTCAGATTGAACCTTAATTTGGGCTAGTTTTGCATATCTTTGAAGAAAAGCTCAATTACTCTCTTGTTTCTTAATCTTTTTATAATCTTTTTGAGAATTTTGAATGTGGGGAGACTTCCCTACATCTGTTTGGACGAATTTGATTACTCCAATCGTTTGTGAGACAAGTGGAGTGATCATAAGGGTCTTAGGTTTAGTGTGATCAAGGTGTAATCATAGACTTATAAAATTCCTCTTGTAAATTGATTTTTCTGGCACCGATTGGAAGCCATAACATAGTGGAACAGATCAACCTCAGTCTGGATGTAGCTCTCAAGTGGTTAGAGAGTGAACTAGGATATATCTTAATGTGATTCTTCTTTTCCCCTTCTCTTTAAATTTCGGTGTTTAATCTCTAAATTACATGTTATTTGGAATGTTTTGATTCTATTTAAAGGTTGGGAATAGTTTGTTTTTAGATTGAATTCGTTCTTGCTTGTTTTTTCTTGAAAAATGGTGTTGATTTTCATTGTTTCTTCCGAAAGAAGGCACACACAATTCACCCCCCTTCTTGTGTGATTGGCTAGCCATTATTTTCTTTTCGGTATTATCAAGAATTATTTTAAGTCATCACTAAGGGTGAAAAATGGGTTAGGCGATTTGTTATGACCTAGATCATGGCTGCCTTTGGTTAGGCTTAGTGTGACCCGTCTTAAAAATAATACGGATTTGAACTCGTTAAAAGACCTCTTTAGAAATCAGGCCACAAACTTATTGTAGAAAGCCTAATTGTAAGTCTCTCGACCTATATTTTCAATAAATAAAATTTTATTATTTTCTAATAAAATAACATCTTAATAGTTTTACTTTGACAAGTTCAGTATCCATTAAAACATGAAACTTTTTAATTTTAGATTCTAGCTTCTAGCAACCTTAATATGATATTATAATGATAGAATCGGTTTCATTGTGTTCTGTTTTTTTAAATCTAAAAATTATTTTGTAGAATAGTTAATGAAGTAAATGTTTTTTTATACTTTTCATCTTTTGAAAGTTAAAAGTCAAAACACAAAATAAATATAAGTCAAATATATTATTTAAATTTAATTCTAAAAACTAAAAACTAATTATAATTTTTAGAACTATTTTCACAAAACAAGCATTAACAAACATGTTTTGTTGTTCTGAAAATTAAAAAACTATATTTAAGAATTGAAATCAAACAACATAATTTTTCTTATTTATACAAAATAACGATACGGGATGAATGAAACGGAAAGAGTACCATGACATTAATTTTTCTAATGATTGGCTCTTAATTAAATTAATCAGTAAAACATCATTAGAAAATGGAAAATGATAGCAAGAAAAAAGGTTCAATGACATCATGATAAGAGGATAAATTAATACAGTTCCGTAAGTTATCTTCTGGCTCCTCAATAAGCAGCAAGGAATGATTGATGGACCCAAATTTAATAACATTAAGAATTAAAAATATAAAGTTATTTAGTTGTATCTAACTGTGATGCTATGCGTTGGTTTTTGAGACAAACAGGGGACGCCCACGGGGTTCTTTTGGCCTTTGGAATTTGATTGGTGGCTGATACTATCTTCAGATTAATAAAATGATTAAAAGTTGTTCTGTTTATCATTAAAACTTGGCAAAGGATATTCTAACAACAAAATACTATTACTATCAATTATCAATATTACCATCAATCAATTTTATCGTTAGATCGATTATGTTGATCCACGGTTATATTTATTTTTCATCTTTGTATGGTTATGATTCCTCATATTTAATACTTTATATTTATTTTCACCTTTGTATATTTATGATTTCTCATATTTAATGCTTTCACTTTAAATTTGGAGAATCATAACCATATAAAGATGAAAATAAATATAATTGTTGGATCAACATAATCGATAAATTGATTGATAATAATATTGATAATAACACTAATGGGTTATTACAATATCCCTTCCGCTTAAAACTTATATTTAAATTGATGACAGTAAGATTCAACCAAAGCAATGTCACAATGTTATAATCCACACTGCACTGACTGGTTAACGTCCATTTTAATGTCACGATCGTGTTAGAGAAATAGAGACAGGAGGAAGTTGGAAATTGCAATTTTTCTTACATGCAGAGGGAATATTTTATGTTCCTCATAGTTTGGTTGTTCACGTGCCTGTGAAGGATCGCTGTTTACATTTCTTATATTCAAATTTTGATTTAAGTGCTATGTGGTTTTGGTTTAATTAGAAGGTGTTATTATTGTATTCGTATATGGGAGATACACATAGTTGCAATCGTAGAGCTTTCAACTCTGGATTGAATCATGGTCGAATGCAGAGTTTGAAAGTTGGAATTTACAACGAGATTCTTAGTCGGCTTAGGGAATTGAATGCTCCAGAGGTTACTGTTCCTGATTTTGAAGATGAACTTTGGGTGCACTTTTATCTCCTTCCCACTAGGTACTCTTTCAATCTTGTTGCTTCTTTTCATATATTTTATTTTGAGAGTTTCTCATGTATTATTTAACATGATCACGTGAGTATATTCTAATAATTCATGAACAAATCAAAAATTATATATGAGAAGATTTACTCCTATTTTATTTTACACAAGAAAATTGGGAAAAAGAGTAGTTTTTTTTTTTTTTTTGTGGAAAAGTTTATCAATATCCATGTCGTTTGCTTCAGAATTATCTATGCCCTTGTGTTTTTTTTTATTTATCACATATGCCTTATGCTTTGTAAAAAATAAAAAATCACATGGGTATATGTCATAAAAAACATACCCTTTTGCAAATTATAGGAACATATGTGATAAAAAAATTTACAGGAACATAAGTGATTCTGGAATAAACCACATAGCATTGGTGAACTTTTTCATTTTTTTTTTGTCTCACAAATAATTGAAACCTAACTAAACTAACTAATCCTGTTCAAGTATTGTGTAATGAAGGGCCAATATTATTTTAGAATTCTGGTTAAAAAAGAATAAATTCCTTACCACATGAAACAAATGGTTCTAGGTAAAGTGTTTTCTGAGGGGGTATTGTTTCTTGTTTTTAGTTATAATCTTGATTTGATTCTTTTCAATATGTTTCCAGCTTTCTTTTCAGTTACGCTTCATTTTCAGTTTTTCATGCCCTTTTGTCTTGCTTGGGTACATGGAAGTGGACAAAAATTACAAGACTTCACACCTTTAAGCCGATTAAGTTGTTCTCCTATCGTTTGCCTCTGTATTTGTTTCCTTAGGGGGCGTTTGGTAGAGGAGAAATTTTTTTTTATCCGGGAATCGCGATTTCTGGGAATATGCTGGGAAAATGAATTTGATGGAAATGTTACTAAAAAGCTGTTTGGTAGGCCAAAATATTTCCGGAAATGTTGGACCAATTTTTCTAAACTATGTTTGGTTGATTTTAAAATATTGCTGGGAATGTATGATAATTTTACAATAATAACCTTATACATCAAAACCCAAAAACCTGCAATTTGCGTTTCTTGCTCCCTGTAATCCATCTAAACTTTTGTATTTCTTAATTTCTCTGAATAATCATTCTTGTGTGTATTCAGAAAAGACACCCTCATGGCCTCCAATCACTCCTTTCCTGTTTCAGGATCTCACCCCCACCAAACCCGTTTCTTATATAGCACTAGATGAAAACCTTTTTTAACTCAGATCCAAACGCTGATCTATTTAACAAACCCCCCAAAATAAAAAGTAGATCTGGTAACTGAAATCCAAAAACTGCACAAAATAAAAACGGAAAGAAGAATTCCAAAGCCTTCTCATGTTGCGGAAGAGAGAAAGACAAAACATAAGCACAATTAGATTTAGAACAGTACATGAAATGGAACATTCATTCATCAATTTGTGTTATTGAAATTCTTTTTCACGGGAAGAAGACGAAGACGAGGACAAGGAACAAATTTGAGGCCTCGAAAGAGGTGAGAGATAAAGTGAGTAGAGACTTCGGAAAATTTCAAACAAGGGTAAAAATGACCCAAAAAATATGACAAATTTTTCCAAGAAACTGGATTCTGGAATACCACATAATTTGTGGTATTTGCTGATGGTCTTCGGCTCCATTATTTGCACTACAATCAAAACGCCGGAGAAATTGGAATCAAGGATAAATTTTTGGATTTCCTCTACCAAATATAGGTATATTACAATTCCAATCAAGCTTTTCCAGGATTCTACAAAAATCACTCCTACCAAACATGCCCTTAATTTAATCATAAATTGGTGGTTACTTTACGTTTTTGCTATTGGATTCTTAAATTGTTAATCACGGGGTTGATATTGTGTGAAGGCTTCTAAATGTTGCTGGTGTTTGTCAATTTAATCCTCATATGTTAGGTATGCATTGGATATGAATGTGGAGAGGGCCCAAGATGTTCTTATGCATAAAAGGTTACAGCATGTGGCACGAGCTATTGCTACTAGACCTGCAGTTGAAGTCCGTCTTGTGCAGGTGATTTATGGGTGAACTAATCATGAGATTAATAGTAGCAGATAAAGTTTGACATCTAAATGCTTACCTTTCTCCTTCACCTCTGAGTCAATATAACTATGGGCTTTATACCCTCTACTGTTAGAGAGAATTCATTATGGAGACATCATCTCTTAGTATAAATGGGAGGATAAAATTAGAAAAGAGTAAAAATAGCAGGGATAAAAGGAAAAAGAAAAATTAATATTGTGAGAGAGAACATCAAATCATTCGGTGATCCTGAAGCATAAAAAATATTTTCTTGTTATTAATGCAGAGGATAAGATCTTGCAGCAGACAGAAACAAATGTGGGATCATCATATTTTTGAAAAATAAAAATAAAATTAATATGGCATAAATTGTGACGAGTCTATAACCCGTAAAAAAACTTCTTCTTACGTGGCAGAAGAAGAGTTTTATCCTATAAGTATTATGTACTTGATTAGGCCAAAACTCATATGCATGCTAGTCCCCTTTATTCTTTAATTTTAGAGTAAAGTATTTTTTTGACTACTCCACCATTTTGTCAATTTAATCTTTTGAGAGAAAAAATGACTCGTGATCTCTTTAATTTTAGAGTAAAAAAAAAGTATTTTTTTGACTATTAAGGAATTAAATCATGAGTCAACCAAAAATGTGGGATCAGAAAAAATGATTGCAGCAGACAGAAACAAATGTGGGATCATCATATTTTTGAAAAATAAAAATAAAATTAATATGGCATAAATTGTGAAGTTTATCTAAAAAAAACGTGGCAGAAGAAGAGTATTTTGCCAAAACTCATATGCATGCAAGCCATTTGTCCCCTTTATTCTTTAATTTTAGAGTAAAGTATTTTTTTGACTACTCCACCAAAATTATAAGATCCAATTTAATCTTTTGAGAGAAAAAATGACTTGATCTCTTTAAAATCTAAAATAGACTTAGTTAGTCCAAATCATGGTTTCTTTGAAATTAAAAAAAGATAGACCATAATTTATATAATCCCTCAAAAGAACTAACATAGGTCTATTTTAAGGAATTAAATCATGAGTCAACTTTTTTTTCTTCTAAGGAATTAAACAGATAATAAGGCTAAAATAAACTTGGTATTTTGATTGTGTTACTATTATATTCAAAAGAAGCCTTTAAATAGGCAAACCAATACAAAGGCTACGTACTCTTACAAACAGAATCTCTAAGATCCTAACAATCTCCAATATCTAAACTCCTAATTACAAACAGAATCTCTAAGATCCTAACAATCTCCAATATCTAAACTCCTAAACAAATATTATCTATAATTACAAACAGAATCTCTAAGATCCTAACAATCTCCAATATCTAAACTCCTAATATCTAAACCAATTAACAATCTCCAATACTCCCCCTCAAGTTGGAGCATGTAAGGATGAAATGCCCAACTTGGGAAGAAATCCAAGGAACGTGCGCTGTCCTAAGGCTTTGGTGAACAGATCTGCAAGCTGGGCAGAGGAACGAACATGAGCAGTAACTATGGTATTTGCCATGATATGGTCACGCACAAAATGACAATCCAATTCAATATGTTTCGTTCTTTCATGGAAAACTGGGTTTGCAGCTATATGTAAAGCTGCCTGATTATCACAAAATAATTCCATAGGAGTCGAGTGAGAGACACCAAGGGCGGCAAGGAAGGATTTAAGCCAAACTAGTTCTGCGGTAGCGGCTGCCATTGATCTGTACTCCGCTTCGGCTGATGAACGAGAGACAGTTACTTGTTTCTTCGTTTTCCAAGAGATTGGTGAACTTCCCAACATAATAAAGAAGCCGGTAAGAGATCTTCGAGTGAGGGGACACGACGCCCAGTCTGAGTCGCAGTATGCATGGATTTTAAGATCACAATCTGAGCGCAAAAGGAGGCCCTGTCCAGGATTTAGTTTAACGTACCTGAGGACCCGTATGACTGCTTCGAAGTGTGCTTGTTTAGGATGCTGCATAAATTGGGAGAGGATATGAACCACATAGCTCAAGTCTGGCCTTGTAATGGTAAGGTAAATTAACTTCCCAATCAGTCTCCTATATCGTTCAGGGTTCTCACATGCTGGCCCTTCCTCCAAAGCCAGGCGATGATTTTGCTCGATAGGAGAATGTGATGGTTTGCATCCACTAAGACCTGCCTCAGAAAGAATGTCTAAAGCATACTTTCGCTGACATAAGAACAAGCCCTTCTTGCTACGGGCAATTTCGATACCCAAGAAGTATTTCAAGTGTCCCAGATCTTTGATTTTGAAGCACCGATTGAGGTAGGCTTTCACGTCACTGCATGCTTGTGTGTCATTCCCTGCCAAGATGATATCATCTACGTACACTAAAAGGGCCAAGAAAGTGGCTCCTCTTTGAAGTGTAAACAGTGTGTAGTCCGCTCTTGATTGGACAAAACCATACGTTGTCAAGGATGTGCTCAGTTTGGAGAACCAGTTTCGCGGAGATTGTTTCAAGCCGTAGAGAGATTTGTCAAGACGACATACCTTATTGTTTGAACCATTGCTGAAACCTGGTGGAAATCGCATGTAAACTTCTTCGCTTAGATCGCCATTCAGGAAAGCGTTGTGCACATCAAGTTGGTGTAAGTCCCAGTTTTTAGCAGCTGCTACTGACAGCAGCGTCCGAACACTCACCATCTTCGCAACGGGTGCATACGTCTCGCTGTAGTCTTCTCCAGCAATTTGATGGTTTCCGGCGATCACTAGTCGTGCCTTATAGCGTTCCACAGTTCCATCAGATTTATATTTAATTTTGTAGACCCATTTGCTTGGAAGAGCATGTTTTCCTGGAGGTAATTCAGAGATGTGCCAAGTGCCATTATCCTCCAATGCATTAATTTCTAATCTCATGGCCTCCACCCATCGTGAGTCATTCATGGCTTCGCGAAAGTTTTTAGGTTCTTGACCTGCATCGATGGCTGCAACAAAAGCTCGATGTTGCGCAGAAAAATTATTCAAACTAACATAATTACTCATTGGATACTGAATACCTGAGGCGAGATTGGTGTGGACGGTGGGAGGTGAATGTGTTTCAGCCATATGACACGCGTAGTCCTGCAGGTAGGAGGGCGGCTTTCGTGCACGTGGTTGACGTTGAGGAGAGGAGTGCTGCACTACATGTTCCGTTGTAATCGGACGATCTTCTAATGGAGGCTGGAAAGCTGTTATATCAGGACTTTTTTCCAAACGAGAGTCACTCCCCCTTTCCTCCGAAACTGGTTCCTCAAGAATTGGAAGTTCAGAAGGTTGTTCTCTCACCATAGTCTCCTTGTCGATTGCGGGTTGTGCTGGAGGTGAGTTAGGCACAGGCTCATCTCTTGGTTTGGCTTGAAATGGGAATATATTTTCTTGAAAGGTAACATCCCTTGATACAAATCGTTCTTGTGTTTCCAAATCCAGCAATCTCCAACCTTTTTGTCCAGTGGGATACCCAATGAAGGCACAACGTCGTGACCGTGAGGCAAATTTGTCATGAGGTTTGGGTCGGGTGTTAGCATAGCACAAGCATCCAAATGTGCGCAAGGTACTGTAATCTGGTGCTTCTCCATTTAGTACTTCATGAGGTGACTTTCCTTGAAGGATTTTTGTGGGTGTTCTGTTGATCAAATGCGCTGCAGTGAGGACGCTTTCTTCCCAGAATTCAACTGGCATACCTGCATGAAAGACCAATGCTCTTGCCACATTAAGTATATGTCTATGTCTCCTTTCTACCCTACCATTCTGCTGTGGTGTATAGACACACGTGGTTTGCTGCAAAATTCCTTTCTCACTAAGGAGCCTCATTATTTTATTGGATTTGAATTCCGTCCCATTATCAGAACGTATTGTTTTCACACTCTTACCAAATTGATTAGTTACCATAGCCAGGAATTTACTTACTCGATCGTAAGTTTCACTTTTGTCTGCCATCATATATACCCACAAACTCCTACTAAAATCATCCACAATAGTTAAAAAATAATGAGCACCCGAGAAAGAAGAAGTCTTGTAAGGTCCCCAAGTATCACAATGCACTAAATGAAAACAATCCTTACTTCGGGAATAGCTTAAAGGAAACACAGATCGAGTTTGCTTGGCACGTTGACAAACTTCACATGCCTTATTAATTACATCTTTATTCAAAACAAAATTAAATTCTGGAATCAAAGATAATGCTTGATATGACGGGTGTCCTAGCCTGTTATGCCACAACTCCACAGATTTTCCTGCTCGAACTGTTGAAGCTGAAGCACGCGTGGACTGAAACACATATACTCCATCACTAAGTTCACCCAAACCAATCTCCCTCTTCAGCATTAGGTCCTGCAAAGAACAACTTTTATCAGTAAACGTCACTATATTTCTGTTGTGTTTCAACAATTGCGAGACGGAAATCAGGTTACATCTCAATTGAGGCACATATAACACATTTTCCAGATCTAATTGTCCATCAAGTACAACAGTTCCTTCCTTTTTTGCACACGTGACAGATCCGTTTGGCAAGGTTACACACAAAGGTTGAATATTTGTGATTTTTTGTAAAAGGTTTAAGGACCCTGTCATGTGACGAGAGGCTCCACTGTCCACAAGCCATTGGATATGAGTGTTCTTACCAGAGAGTTTTTCACTTGATGACCGTGGTTGATCGATCAGTGCCATCAACTTGTTGACAATTTCTGGTGTCAGCATCGAGTTTGTAGTGACCTGCTGCGGGGTGTCAGATGGCTGAGACATCACACGTTGGTTGTTATCCCAAGTCACCGCTGCATGCGCATGCTCCTGCATATAACGTCCCCCCGAACGTCCTCTTCCTCGCCCTCGTCCACCGGTTCTATTTGGTGGGAATCCAATGATATTCCAGCACTTGGAAGGATCGTGGTTAGTTTTTCCACAGTGAGGACATGGGAACCGTTCAGTCTGTTTCTCAAATGGCACACGTTGCCGTTCAGTCTGTTTCTCAAAGGGCACACGTTGCACTGTTTTCTCCATCTTCTCCTTGGATTCAACACGCGATGCATAGCCCACCACGTTCGCTCTTTCTTCTTGATTACGCGCTATGTTACGGTGAGTTTCTTCTTGCGTAACCGTGGCATACACTTTGTTCACAGAAGGCAGGGGCGAGCTATTCAATATTTGTGACCGTAAGTTGCCAAATATGGTTTCGTCCAAACCCATAAGAAATTGGTAGACTCGGTCATGTTCCCTCTCTTCTTCAGTCTCCTTCGCGTATGCACATTTATCTCCACATGCACACGCCTTGCGAGCTTTGCTCCCTTCAAGCTCGTCCCATATTCCTCGCAGCTTTGTGTAGTATTCTCCCACACTGCTGCCAAGTTGTTTTATATTAGCCAAACTCGTTTTGAGCTGGTACTGACGGGAGAAATTTTCCACAGCATACCTTTCTTTTAGGTCGTCCCAAAGATCCTTCACCTCATCAAAGCATTTGATGAATGGTTGGAGCTTTGGGTCAATGGTGTTGTGTATCCAGCCATTGATCATCGAGTTACACATCTCCCAAGCTCGCCATTCTTCTGCGTCTTCCTCGTCTGGTTTCTTCACGACTCCGGTTATGAATCCCAACTTATTTTTGGCCTTAAGTGCGTTTTTCATGAGCTTAGCCCAATTTTCGTAGTTGGCCTCTCCGCGCAGCAATACAGTTGTAAGCAAAATGCCTGGGCTATCTGAGTTTGCCAGGTGATACGGGGACGCCGGGTCCGACGGCTTCAACTTGCTGGCTCCTTCTCTGGCCATACTCGTAGGGCTAGCTTTCACACTTGTCTACACAAACTTTGCGGAAAGCGTGGTTTATCAGGAAGGCTCTGATACCAAAATAAACTTGGTATTTTGATTGTGTTACTATTATATTCAAAAGAAGCCTTTAAATAGGCAAACCAATACAAAGGCTACGTACTCTTACAAACAGAATCTCTAAGATCCTAACAATCTCCAATATCTAAACTCCTAATTACAAACAGAATCTCTAAGATCCTAACAATCTCCAATATCTAAACTCCTAAACAAATATTATCTATAATTACAAACAGAATCTCTAAGATCTTTTTTTAATTAGTCGTCCCTAAAAATGATATTCGTTTATTTGTTACTTTTTATTTTTTACAGGATATATATATATATATTATTTTTTATTTTTTTTCACTTACAATTTTTCTTGATTTTTTTTTTGTCCTTCCCTAAGTTCCCTTTTACTTATTCTGCAATGCACCATTTCTCATTCTATTTCTCCTTCCTCCTCCCCATTGGAGTACATGTAGGCATCCCTAAGACACCTAATAATAGGTTCTCCTTTCAACTAAAAAAGAAAAAATAGTATCAGTTCTTTTATTTGTTTCAATTTAACTTCTTGCTCAAATATAATCATTTTTTTTTGTTTTAAATATTTGTTTGATTGCTTGAAGCTTTTATTTCTGTTTATCACATTCTGCTACTTATAAAATGGCAGGGCTATGCATGAAATCACAATTTCAACAAACGATAAGCCAAAACTTTTCAGTCAGGTAGCTGATCTTATTTGTTGTAGTTGTTGTACAAATATTTCTAACTATAATGGAACCCATCCCCACCGCTTTAGCAATGTTTTCTACAATATTTTTCTATATATTATGTTCTTTCGTTATCAATATTTCTAACAATTAGAGAACATATTAGAAAGATTTATTAATCCATTCCACCTAATTAGTAATATACTTGTTCTCTTTTAATTGTGGAATATTATCCGCATGGTTATTTCTTCTTCTTCCTTTCTCATGTCCTGCACCACCATCCAGAAAATTCATGTTTTTTTTTTTTTTTGCCTTAAATTTTAAAGATAATGTTCTCAAATTTTAATCTTTTGTATTGCAACTACAGTTGACTTCCTTATTGTCTGAAACTGGGCTGAACATTCAAGAAGCACATGCTTTTTCAACGTTGGATGGATATTCGTTGGATGTTTTTGTTGTTGATGGTTGGGCTGTCGAGGTATTTTTCTTTTCTTCCTCAATTGTAAAACAGTAGCTTAACTAATTAAAAACGGATTGGGAAGGAAATTAGCTTATCTTTTGGAACCGAAAAAGTGGTTTATTGTTTGCAACGTTAAGAACGTGTTAGAGATATATAAAATCATTAATGTAATCTCACCAACTAGTTTAAGCTTTTGGGTTGAATTGGTTTTTTACTAAACTAAATTGCGTATTTAACCCCATAACCTAATTGCTCTTTGGACTTGTTATCACAAAGGGGGATGTAATGTTGAACTTTATTATTTTTGTCTCACATTTCTTTCTTAACAAATTACTTGATTAATATCCCTGCGTGAACTTCATAGGAGACTGAGAAGCTAAAACATGAACTGACAAAGAAAATGCAGAAACTTGATATATGCCCTTAATATGCCACGTGTCACACTCTTACCTTACTAGTTATGTTCTAAGATTTAATTTTACTTATTATCAAGAAGATCAATGGTTTCCCCTGCCCCCCTTCTCCCCAGGGCATCTATCTCTCTATTTGCCCCCATAATTACACCTCTTGTTTATGGTAGTAGATCAATTTCATTTGTTTAAACAAAAAATTATCAGTTTTGAGTATGTTAGCATAAAAAGTTCATTACCTTATCTTATGGAACTGAAAAGGTGTATATTGTTAGCAACTTAAGAACTTGTTTTGAAACAAACTCATTATAAGTTTGGCAACCTACTAGCCCCTAGACTTCAGTATGATGTACTATAGACACTTTTTATATTAAAAAAAGGCAGGGATGTACAATTTAACTCTACTTTTGTCTCTAATTTATTTGCTACAAGTTAATTGATTAATGTCCATGTTTGAAATTTATAGGACACTGAGAAGCTAAAACATGTTCTGACAAAGAAAATTCAGAAACTCGAGGTATGCCATTTATATGCTTCTTGTTACACCTTTACTTAGGAAATTACGATTAGAATCTTTCCGCTTTTATTTCCTATTAATTAGTGATTAGATAGGATAGGGCTCATGACTCATTGTGGAGTCATTTTTATCCATTTTTTCTTATATATATATATATATATATATATATATATATATATATATATATATATATCCCTACCGGTGTAAATCAGTGTCTAATCAATTAAAAAAAAAACCATTTTTTATATTCCAACATGGTATCAAGAGCAAGTTGGTCCCGAGAAAACTTAGCCACCACAACCACCAACCTGCACATTGGCAGAAAACTCAAAGCCCAACCATTGTTAAAGGCTTAAAGTTGTCCTCTCTTCCTACAAAGCCTCAACAACAAAGTAAGGGGACCAGTCATTCTAGAAGGCCAAAACCGATTGAATCCTAGTCATTCACCATTGTCAGTCGCTGTACAAAAATATTTCTGGTGACTTTTTCGGCCAAAACTATACCATTGGAATCAGAATGAGCTGATCTATAAGTTCCAAGAAAGCCCACTAGAATATAACTACCCACGTGCTTCCACATGCCTGAAACAGCTCTGCAGGTCCGCCTCGCGCCCATTAGCGGCTGTTCTTCGTGCGTGTAAGCCACGCGCCATCGCGCTGGTTCGTGTTCTAGTTCGTACTAGTGTCGTTCAGTTTGTCTTCTACTTGAAAAGGGTGATCAAAATATTATTGATTTGTGTGTATAATCTGTACAAAGAGTTCTCTATTTATAGAGAATGAAAACCCTAATGGGCTTGGCCCAATACAAAAAATAAACTTAAATAATAAAAGACCTAATATTTACAATACTCCCCCTCAAGCCGAGGAATAGATATTTATCATTCTCAGTTTGCTAGTAAGTTCTTGAAATCTTTCTGAAGGAAGTCCCTTTGTCAATAGATCAGCTAATTGACGCCCGGTGGGAATGTATGGAGTGGTAATCAGCCCACTATCAAGTTTCTCTTTGATGAAATGACGGTCAACCTCAATATGTTTAGTCCGATCATGTTGAACTGGATTATGAGCTATACAAATAGTGGACTTATTATCACATAGCAGTTTCATAGGCCCCTCACATTTTATTTTGAGATCATCAAGTACAATTTTAAGCCACAATAACTCACAAATGCCTTGAGCCATAGCTCGAAATTTAGCTTCTACACTTGATCTGGCAACCACATCTTGTTTCTTACTTCTCCATGTCACCAAGTTACCGCAAAGAAACATGCAATAACCAGTGGTAAAACGACGACCACTCACAGATCCAGCATAATCAGCATCAGTGTAGACTTCTAAAGAAAAAATGCCATCCCGTCGGAACAATAATCCTTTACCAGGAGTAGCTTTAAGATACTGAAGAATTCTCTCTATTGCCTGCATGTGTTTCTCCTTTGGATCGTGCATAAACTGACTAACAACACTAACAGCATAAGCTAGGTCTGGTCTAGTATGAGCCAGATATATCAATTTCCCAACTAGCCGTTGATATTGTCCTTTATCAACTGGAGGACTCTCCTCTTCATAGCCTATCTTGTGATTCTGCTCAATAGGAGTATTAGAGGGTTTACACTCAAGCTTTCCTGCTTCTTTGAGAAGATCAAGAACATATTTCCTCTGGCTAATGAAAATTCCTTTCCTTGAATGAGCTACTTCTATCCCTAAGAAATATCTCAGTTTCCCAAGGTCTTTGATTTCAAACTCAGAGGCAAGCCGTGTTTGCAGAATCTATTTCTCTGCAGAATTATCACCTGTGATAATAATATTATCAACATATACAAGGAGCACAATAAGCTTCCCATTATGGGAGTGTTTGAAGAAAAGAGTGTGATCTCCTTGACTCTGTCTGTATCCTAAGGTCATCATAACCTTAGTAAATCTTCCAAACCAGGCACGAGGTGACTGCTTCAATCCATACAAGGCCTTTTTTAATCTACAAACTTTATTTTCTCCCTTCACAGAATCAAAACCAGGCGGGATTTCCATGTAGACTTCTTCTTCTAACTCACCAGCGAGGAAAGAATTTTTCACATCAAGTTGATTTATATCCCAATTGTAATGGGCAGCAAGGGATAACAAGACTCTCACTGTATTCATCTTTGCAACTGGAGCAAAGGTTTCTTCATAATCAATGCCATAGGTTTGAGTGTAACCTTTGGCCACTAATCGAGCCTTGTATCTCTCAAGAGTTCCATCAGAATTATATTTCAGGGCATAAACCCATCCGCACCCTACTGCATTCTTTTTGTTAGGTCTATCAATCACCTCTCATGTTTTATTTTTCTCCAACGCATTCATCTCCTCTTGCATGGCTTGAGCCTGATTCCCATCTTTCAAGGCTTCATGTACTGATTTTGGGATTGTAATAGAGTCTAGTGCTAAAACAAAGCTTTTGTGCTGCACAGAAAGATTAGCAGAGGAAACAAATTGGGAGATAGGGTATTGAGTACAAGAGGGACATGAGGAACAAGTTTTCTTGTGACAAGATTTTTTTCCTTTTCTAAGAGCAATGGGTAAATCATCAGAATCAACATTAATGGGTAACTCATCAGAAGTATTAACATCATGATCAGAAATATGAGATTCAGGACTTACTAGTGGTTCAGACGATTGAGGTTGCTGCTGAGGCAATGTGGGATGTTTCCTTCTTTGATATACCAAATCAGGTTTCATAATCTTCCGTATCTCTAGTGTACTTGATGTATCAGTCACAGGAGGATCACTCACAGGAGGATCATAAACAGGAACAAGAGGAAGAAATACTGACACAGGTAAAAGAGTAGACACTGAAGATTCAAACTCAAAGAAGGGAGGTGATGAGATTTCTGGCGAAGTATTCTCCCCCTAAAGCTGAGGACTTTGGAAAAAGGACTCAGATTCCTGAAATGTTACATACATAGAAACAAAAAATTTCCTACTACTAGGGTGATAACACTTGTAGCCCTTCTTATCAGGAACATAAACAAGAAAGACATTTAATATCCCTAGGGTCCAACTTACTGCGATGATGTTTATGAGCATGAACAAAAGCAGCACACCCAAACACTCGTGGAGGAAGACTCATAATTGGAATAGAAGGGAAAAAATAAGTCATAGAGTGAATAGGACTTACATGGTCAAGTACCCGAGTGGGTAAACAGTTGATCAAGAATGTTGCAGTAAGAATAACATCTCCCCAATAGTATTTGGGTACATGTTTATGAAACATTAATGCACGAGCCACTTCAAGAAGGTGACGATTTTTTAACCCCATTCTATTGAGTAGTGTCAACACAAGTAAATTCATGAATCATACCTTGATCTCGTATAAATTGGGAAAAACTGTGATTAACATATTCAGTACCATTATCTGTCCGTAGTCTCTTGTTTTTTTTACCAAATTGGATCTCAACCATTTTATAAAATTGAAAGAACAGTTGTGGTACCTCAGAATTTTCACGCATTAAGGAAACCCAAGTTACACGAGTGCAATCATCAATAAAAGAAATAAACCACCTATTTCCAGAAGCATGAGGGACTTTAGAAGGACCCCAAACATCAGAATGAATAAGATCAAAAGGTTCAACACTCTTAGTATTACTAGAAGGAAAAGACACACGATGATGCTTAACAAACTCACAAACATCACAATGAAAAGACTCAACAGGTTTAGACAAAAACAATGACGGAAATAAAGACTTTAGTAAACTAAATGGAGGATGTCCCAAGCGCTTATGATGAAGCCAAATCAAAGAATCAACAGTTGATTGACCATGAGACATCAAGATGTGATCTGTTACTTTATTTGCGGGAGGTTGTGACACCAGATAGTACAGCCCACCTTGCTCTTTAGCACTACCAATCGTCTTCCCCGTGGCGAGATCCTGAAAAACACAATGGGTAGGGAAGATGGTTACAGTACAATTCAAATCTTTTGTGATTTTCTGAATAGAAAGAAGATTCGTGGAGAGCTTAGGAACATGAAGAGCATCTTTAAGATGTAAGGACTGCTGTAAGTTTATGTCACCAGAACCCGCAACTGGTGTATGTGAGCCATCAGCTATGGCTATTGTATGAGTTCCAATGGTAGGATGATAAGAAGTAAAGGATTCAGCACAACAAGCCATATGATCAGTAGCACCAGAATCAACAACCCAAGAATGTTTAAAATCATTACATGAAGAAAGGAAAGAATAAGTTTTGGAGCTCAAACCAGTCATAGCCAAAGCACTAGTATCAGATGGCTTACTCAGAGAATCAAGGACGGTTCGGAGCCGTTTCAACTCATCTGGACAAAATGCAGGTTGGGTCTCATTAGATGAAGGAGTTATTTCAGTAAAATGCACTTGACTACGCATCATTGCCATCTTTTCTAAGACAGTTTGCTTTCCATGGAGGCGAAAGCATAAATCCTTGATATGACCTGTTCTTTTACAATAAGAACACCATCGATCATCTCTCTTAGGTCTAGAAGATGCACCATCATAAAACTTTGTAAAGGAACTCCTTTGAGAAGAGGCCATTCTGCACAAAAATAGTCAAAGGATAACACCAAGAAGCCAAAAAACACAAATAAATACCAAACTACGTCAGATCTGGCCGGAACAGTAACACAATGGTCGAAATAGTAACACAGTGGCCGGAATAGTGACGAACAGAGGAAGAAACACCGTGGGAAGGCTGCAATGGGATCAAAACATCAAGATAACCACAGATCCACCCTCACAAGGATGGGGCGAGTTGGTCTGTGTTGGCCGCGCGTGAAGAGGGTGGCCCACGAGCCTCCACGTGCCGCTGCAGCTCTGGTGAAAAGCGCGTCTCTTCCATGAGCATGAGGACGCGTATGTTCAGATCTCTAGGTGGGTCCTGGACAGAAGAGATCGTCTCGTTGTGGCGGTCACAACCGTGGGTGGATCGTCAGAAAAATCACCGGAGACAGTGGTCAACGGCGGTCTTTCAATTATAACAGTGATCGGAGCATCGAACGATGATCCTCTCGGTCCAAAAGGTTCCCGGAAATATTTTTCGATGGCGGCTAATGGCAGCGAGAGGCGAAAAATAAGGATTGCTCCTTTAAAGGTGCAGATGTGGAAGCAGAGCCCTCAGAATCGGGAGCTCTGATACCAACTTGAAAAGGGCGATCAGAGTATTATTGAATTATGTGTATAATCTGTACAAATAGTTCTCTATTTATAGAGAATGAAAACCCTAATTCTTAACCTAATATCTGACCTAATGGGCTTGGCCTAATACAACAAATAAACTTAAATAATAAAAGACCTAATATTTACAATACTTATTCTTCTCTATCTGTTCTAGGGTTCAAATCGGTGATTGGAAACATTTTTCTCTGGGTAACCTTGTCTTCTCTCGTATTGATGATGGCCAAATATGATCCTTGCCATGGAAAACACATGGCAGGCTGTCTGATGTATCATGGAGATGTTGTA
Organism: Gastrolobium villosum; assembly: GCA_032173675.1. Lineage (NCBI taxonomy): Eukaryota > Viridiplantae > Streptophyta > Magnoliopsida > Fabales > Fabaceae > Gastrolobium > Gastrolobium villosum. The sequence goes on from JAVKPL010014675.1 coordinate 18,111, forward strand.
CCCAAATATGTGAATGCTGGTGTTGGAACAATCAAAACCAAGGGGACCATTCAGTTTATGGATGGTTACTCTTCTAGTTTCAAGAGTGTTAGTAACTACCAACCACCTACTATTGTTCAGGAGGACCTTGCGAAGGTGCAAAAAGAAGCTTGCATGATTTCTTCCTTCACCAGCTCTACAACGTCATCTATGAGCCATCAGCCTAGTGTGCCATCTAGCCTTGTGGCTAAACAAGGTACTGCATTTCATGTTGGTGGTAGTATTCGTTGGATACTTGACTTTGGGACCTCTAATCACATGATAAGTAATCCACCATTGTTTTGTTCCTATAATCCTTGCTATGGGGATTCTCGGGTCAAAATAGTGTATGGAAGTCTTTCTCAAGTTGTAGGGAAAGGGTCAATTAAACTCCCCGAGAAGATTGTGTTAAATATTGTCCTACATGTTCCTAATTTAGTATGCAATCTCATTTTCGTTAGTAAGCTAACAACAGAGCTTAGTTGAGTTACAAAAATTTCGGTGCATGGTTGTGTTTTTCAGGAATAGGAATCGGAGAGGATAATTGGCAATGCTAAAGAAGAAGAAGGACTCCACATTTTTTAGGGATCTGATCGTATGGAGAATCAGGCTACTTTTGCTGAAAATGATCCTTAGTTTGTTGCCAATAGTGGTGATGATGTAATGTTGTGGCACCGTAGGTTAAGACACCCAAATTTCAATTACCTTCAAAAATTGTTACCATATCTCTTTATCTATAAAAAACCCAGTGTCTTTTCTTGTGACATTTGTCAGTTAGCAAAACATTCTCACGTATCCTATCCTATGAGGAAATATAAAAAATCCTCCCCTTTTACTCTAGTTCACAGTGATATATGGGGTCCATCTCGTGTAAAAAATATTTCTAGCTCGAGATGGTTTGTAACATTCATTGATGACCATTCTTGAGTATGTTGGGTCTATCTTCTCAAAGAAAAGTCTGATAATATCAAAGTTTTCAAAAAAATTCATGCCATGGTCCAAAACCAATTTGGCACCTCCACAAAAACTCTTCAAACAAATAATGGTAAAGAGTATTTAAATTCTATCTTTGGTGAATACTTGTCTCATCAAGGCATACTCCATCGGAGTTCATGTCCTGATACTCCTCAACAAAATGGGACAGTAGAGAGAAAGAATAGATACATTCTTGAAGTTGCTCGTTTTCTTATATTCACCATGAGTGTTCCTAAATATTCGTGGAGGAAGCCGTTCTAACTCCCACCTGCCTTATCAACCGAATGTATTTCCACGTCCTTTGGTTTCAGTCCCCACTATCATGTCTTTTAAAGAACTATCCATCTCTTACTTCTATATCTTCTCTTCCTCCAAAATTGTCCAGATGTGTTGTGTTTGTCCATGTTCTATCACACCAACGATCCAAACTTAGTTCTATATCTTCTCTTCCTCTAAAATTGTTCGGATGTGTTGTGTTTGTCCACGTTCCATCACACCAATGGTCCAAACTTGATTCTAAATCTCACAAATTTGTCTTCATTGGATACTCTCCCACTCAAAATGGATATAGATGTTATTCTCCATCTCTCCGAAAGGTTTTTGTCTCAATGGATGTCACTTTCTTTGAGAGTCAATCTTTTTTTTCTCAATCTTCTTTTCAAGGGGAGCTTCTAGATAAAGACCAGTCTTGGGAACCCTCAGTGTCACCTCTTCCCCAATGTTACCTCTTCCCTTATGCTTCCCTTCATCACAGGACTAATCACAATTAGAAATAGGGGGAGATGAGCAGTTGGCAAAAGATGGAGACAATAATCAGCAGAAACAATTGTTGGTTTATAGTTGGAGACAGCCTCCTCAAAATGTAAATAATCCAGACTCTTTGCATTGCCAGGATTCCACTTCGGATTCTAGTTCTAACAATCCAGATTCAACCCAACATGCCTATCAGGATTTGCATTTGCCAATTGCTCTCAAGAAAAGAACCAGGTCTTGTACTTCACATCCTATCTCTCAATATGTCTCTTATGACACATTATCTCCAGGTTTTCGTGCCTTCAACACAGTCTTGGATAGTATGAAGATTTCAAAAAATATCCAAGAAGCCCTTCATGATCTAAATTGGGAGTTCTTTGACGAAATGGATGCACTTAAAAAAATGGAATTTGGGAGTTTGTAGCATTACCCAGGGGAAAGAAAACAGTAGGTTTCAAGTGAGTGTTCACAATAAAATTCAATGCAGATAACAACATTAACAAGTATAAGGTCAGATTGGTTGCTAAAGGATTCACTCAGACTTATGGGATAGATTATCAGGAGACATTTGCGCCAATTTTCAAGCTTAACACTATCCGGGTTTTACTATCATTTGCTATCAATCTTGATTAGCCCTTGCAACAATTAGATATAAAGAATGCCTTCTTGAATGGTGATTTATATGAAGAAGTTTATATAGATCCACCGCCTGGTTTTGAAAATGGAGACAGTTCAGTATGCAAGTTGAAGAAGTCTCTCTATGGGCTTAAACAATCTTCTAGAGAGTGGTTTGAGAAATTTACTCAAGTTGTGAGGGGAAGATGATTCCTCCAGGCTCAGACTGATCACACTTTATTTCTTAAACACTCTGACGGTGGTAAAATTGTTATTCTCATTGTTTATGCTGATGACATAATTATCACAAGTAATGATTGTGAGAATATAAGCTCTTTGAATAAGTGTTTAGTTGACCAGTTTGAACTGAAGGATCTTGGATCTCTCAAATGGACACAAGAGGATGATTGAATATATACAGATGCAGATTGAGCTGGTTCTGCATTGGACCGAAGATCACTTCAGGATATTGTACTTATGTCTGGGGAAATCTGTAGAAAATAAGAATTCAAATTCAATTATTTTTTCGTTTTTATTTCCTATTAATTAGGATTGATTATAATTAATTAGAATCTGTTATTTTATTATTTAGAATTAATTATGATTAGGTTTGGTGAGTCATAGCTGAGTCATGCTTAGTTACTTTTTCCTTGTATAAATACTCCTCATTCTTCATGTAAATGATTCAATATCAATATACAGAAACCTTTTCAATATGTTATCAAAGCGGGTTCGTTCCTACCCTAAATCAGCCACATTCAAGGCTGAAAAATGGTCCAAACACCTCCTCAATTCTGTCCAAACACAGAAACATAATCTACAGAACTTCGATCAAGAAAGTGAAGTGACCATTCGACTCAGAAGGCTCCAACGAGTTGACCGCCGCTGGACCCATTGCCGTCAACCGTCACACGTGCGGCCAGCCTCCGGTATGTGAGCTCCACGCGCCACCTTCCCGACGTCTTTTTCTGCCGCGACTTGCACATAACCTCTCGCCGGCTTCTCCCCTTCCTGTTCTAGAGGTCAGATCAAAAAAATAAAAACTTGATTTTTTTTCTCCACGGTCCTCTCTCTTCCTTCATGTCTTCCTCAGAGCGTTCTTCTACTTCATCATCTGTTCCCAATACTCAATCCTCTGGAGACAACTTAAGTATGCAGATTACTAGTCAGCGGTTGAACGGTAAAAATTTTCTGCCATGGTTTCAATCTGTTAAGTTGGTGATTCGGGCAAAAGAAAAGATGGGTTATCTTGAGGGAAAAATGAAGAAACCTGCTGAGGATTCTCCTGATTATGAAAATTGGGAGATTAATAATTCCTTGGTAATGGCATGGCTGACTAATTCCATGGAACCACATATTGGCCAAACCTATTTGTTCTTCGACACTACCAAGGAGATTTGGGATACTGTTCAACAAAATTATTCAGATCTTGAAAATACCTCTCAAGTCTTTGAACTAAGAAATAATTTGAGAGACTTTCGTCAAAAGGGTATGACTATTACTGAATATTTTACTGCACTAACAAATTTATGGCAGGAATTGGATCTTTATTATGCATCCGATCTTAAAGGATTGGAAGCTAATACCCAATTTAAAAAACATTTGGAGAAGGAAAGACTATATGATTTCCTTGCCGGACTCAACCGAGATCTTGATGAGGTTCATGGTTGAATATTTGGGCAGAGACCGTTACCCCCACTTGCTGACACCTTTGCTGAAGTTCGTAGAGAAGCCAGTAGACGGAGAGTTATGCTGGGAGAAAAAGAGTCGCTTGATAAGTTTGATGATATGTCTGCATTAGCTGCCAACCGTACCATTGACCATTATAACAGCCCGTTGTACACCGGTATTGTTAACATTAATTATGATATTAAGCGCAGTTACAATCATAGCAATTCATTTATAAAAATTCGAATAAACTTTTTCCGATTATTACGTGAGTAGTTGAAAACATAAAAGCGTAATAATTAAAAGCTGTGACCGTAACTATAAACTCTTGCGGAATACTTATCTATACAATATAAATAGTTTAATTTAATTATAATAAGACACTAAAGGGTTCCCATAAACCCACTTAGCCAATTTCACACTTGTGTGTTTTCTATACATCCGAACAGGGTTCGGTCTCAAAATTACTGCGGATGCACAGTAAAAATTCAGTCCCTCATACCTTGCTATCTTTTTTTATTACTTAATTAAATTTCTAGAAAGCTATCACATACTTGGTTCCGAGTTCGTTTGCTCCGGTTATCGCCGTTTGAAGTTGGACAAGCAAAATTGCCAACCAACCCCGAAACAGCTCCAAACGTCCTACACTCCTTGAATTTCTACACCTAAACAACTCATCCATTTTCTCTCAAATTTTTATACCATAAACTAGAAACCTCAATCTTCGATTTGATATATCATACACTTAATTTGACTAAAAAACGAAGCGGGAATAAATTTCCCAAAACAACCCCCACGTACAGGGCCAAAACAGCCTGCACAGGGCTGCGCAACACTCTAAAAATTCCAAGATTTTGATACCATGTAGGGGACATCTCAAACTTCAAAATGGCGTATGGCACGTCCCTATCGGACCTCTATGGAGGGAGATATGCTCTCCCGAAGTTCACATAAAATCTGTCAATTCTACAGAAATTTCGCTAGAGTTTCCTTTGTTTTTCCTAAAATCCCCAAATTTGCATAACTACAATCTAACCTCAAATGTACCTAATAATCCAATGGGTGGCACACACAAGGACCAACAATGCCTTGGGGCTCTTACAATCCAATACAGTTCATATTGATTTTACAACACACTTACTTTAATTTCTTAAATGGTTTCAATCACCAACTTCATTTTCATGCATATTTTCATCATACAGATAATCATAAACTTAAAATAGGCCTAAAGCCCTACCATCATAATACATCATGCATCCTTTGTATAATTACAACATTTAACTTGCATGTTACAACTTACAACTTCAAACTTTAAATTAAACTTACAAACTTATACTTTAATTTACAACTTTAACATGAACTTAAAAATATAAACTACTATGATGATACTCTATGACTCATCCTATGGGCCTCTTTCCCGCCACTCCTGTGTCACTGCTACCTCCTGAAATTAAGTCCCCGAGACGGGGAGAGATATACGAATATATCTCAGTAACCCAGAGGTTCTGGAGAAAACTCCGCCCAATGGTTCACTTCGATGCATACAAATACTGTAAAACAACATTACTTAAAACAGGATAAAGCAAGGGATTTAGAGAAAATGGGGAATATCAGAATACAAACTACGACGAAGCGGGCTGGTAGCTACCATACCACACAACGTCCTCGGCATATAAGCCTAAGGGTATCATCCAAGGTGTGTTCCTAGAACCACAACCAAGGTACCCCTCCCATCCATATACACCCAAGACTTCCTAGTGTGCTCCTATCCGGATTACACACCACGACCCTGGGTCAACTGGAACTCCCTCTCGGAGACCTATCCAGTGGAAGTCCGGAACTTGCCCGAAGGCTAACTATCTACTGGCCAGTGATCCGGTACATAAGTACCCTCATAAATGCAACATGCATGCTTATGCTGTTCTACACTACTCATACACACCTCCTACCATCACCCTCAACGGGTGTGGTGGAACACCAAGGGGAACGAGCCCCAGTACCAAGAGGTTACCTTATATTTTTCCCTCTAAGCTCCGCTGCAGCTTATTCCTCGCACTTGGTACACCACTGAATGCCTCAATCCACTTGGTCCAGGACCAACGGCAATCCACTGATTTACTTTTCAGGGTTCAAGTCAACGTACGGCAACCTATGCAAACATATACAGCCATCAGTATACGTCAAATTCCATAAAATGCTAAAAATTACAAAATCCTCCCATTCCTCCCTTGGAGGTTAGGCCATATTAGTGTTATTTAGGGATTTTTTTTGCTAAATTTTCTTTCTCATTTTATTACACTTCCATAGGTTGCCAAAAGGCTAGTTCAATCGTCGTTTCTCCGTTTTACGTCTTTTACGCATCGTTTACTAAATCTTTCACTCTAGGCTCTTTTATGCCAAATGACACCACTCATTATTTTTCATTGGTTCTTCCACTTTACAACCACAACACAACCCATCTAATTACCATTTAAAGCATGAAACATCATCCAAGCAATTTACACAACATCATTTCACCTCTTTTTTGCCTAAGGCCGATTTGCACACTAATTAACATCCAAGGAATTTCCATCAATTTTAACCACTACACACCTCATATCATCCTATTATATCATCATAGAATCATACAAAAACTCACCAATACACTCCCAATACATTTTCAAAATTCAAAGTCTTGACACCTCAAATTTTCACTAAGTTAAAATCAACATTTTTCCTCAATAATTCTTATTTCATTTCTAGCTTTAATGCATCATTCTAAGACATTATCCTCTAATACACATTTTCCAATTGAGCTCTCTAACATCACACATCATACATACAAAGTTTATGCCTCAAATTCAAATCACCACATTCAACCAATTAAAATGAAAGAATACTCACCCAAATGGTAGGTATAAGGCTCCTCCTAAGCATACTCCACCATTGGAGCATTTAAAAGCTCCAAGAACACGATATTCCTCACCAAAACCGTGGCTGAAAATGGGCTAGATCTCCTCATACACACGGTTTCAAGGCCAAAGGATGGTACCAATGTGTTTGGAAGGTTGTTTCCAACAAATTTGAACACAAATTTTGTTGAATTTGGTTAAGAAATGATGGATTTACCAAGAAAGAAATTTTGGAATCCAAAGTCCATGGAGGGGGGCTGTTGTGCGCATGGAAGAGAGAGAAGAGGGTGAAGAGATGATGAATAGTAAAGGGTGGTGAGGTGGCTTAAGTGAAACTTAAGTGGGGTGGGTCCCACGCGATTTAAAATTCACCTGACTTTCACTAAACGTCCAAAAATTCAAAATTTATTTAGAAACTCCAATTTTAAATATTAACTAATGTCCTTTAATTATATTTGATCAGATGAATCCGGAGTTTTCCGGTCATTAAGAGAAAACACTATTTTAAGCTATTGCGCGCGCTATTGGCACGCTTCTCCAAACTGACTTAATTCCATCAAAATTCATCAAAAATCATATTTCCTAACTCTATAAACCATTTATAATCCATATTTGAAACCTAGAGCTCAAAACTCAACTGGCACGTTATACGGTGCAATCGTACCGCAGTATTTTTACACGCGAAAAACACTATTCAATGATTTTTTTGAAACTTGCATATTCACTCAATTTTTTGTTCTGAATCCATTTCCAGTGTTATTTTTATCATCTGAGACCTTCTACTCAATTCTTATCTTCCTAGGGTTGGGTGCATGGCTAATTACCGTTTTGCACTTTCTTTGTATTTTGGCCTAATCTTTAGGATTTTCACTAATTCTTCACTTAATCACTCATTTAATATTTTAATACTTAATTTAAAATTGCGAGGTGTTATAACCGTTCCTCTGAAAAATCAAAACGGGATGGTCGTCCATAGTGCACCCACTACAATAAAATTGGTCAAACCCATGAGATATGTTGGAAAATAATTGAATTTGAATTATGATTTTCTACACTCCCCCTCAAGTTGGGAGGTAAATGTAGATGATTCCCAACTTGAGGGGGAGTGTAGAAAATCAGAATTCAAATTCAATTATTTTCCGTTTTTATTTCCTATTAGTTACGATTGATTGTAATTAATTAGAATCCGTTATTTTATTAATTAGAATTAATTATGATTATGTTTGGTGAGTCATAGCTGAGTCATGCTTAGTTATTTTTCCTTGTATAAATACTCCTCAATCTTCATGTAAATGATTCAATATCAATATGCAGAAACCTTTTCAATATGGTATTAAAGCGGGTTCGTTCCTACCCTACGTCACCTTCCCGACGTCTTTTTCCAACGCGACTTGCACATAACCTCTCGCCAGATTCTCCCCTTCCTGTTCCAGAGGTCAGATCAAAAAAATAAAAACTTGATTTTTTTTCCTCCACGGTCTAATCCTCTATCTTCCTTCATGTCTTCCTCAGAGCGTTCTTCTACTTCCTCATATGTTCCTAATACTCAGTCCTCTGGAGACAACTTAAGTATGTAGATTACTAGTCACCGGTTGAACGGTAAACATTTTCTGCCATGGTTTCAATCTATTAAGTTGGTTATCCGAGCAAAAGGAAAGATGTGTTATCTTGAGGAAAAAATGAAGAAACCTGCTGAGGATTCTCCCGATTATGAAAATTGGGAGATTAATAATTCTTTGGTAATGGCATGGCTGACTAATTCCATGGAACCACATATTGGCCAAACCTATTTGTTCTTCGACACTGCCAAGGAGATTTGGGATACTGTTCAACAAAATTATTCAGATCTTGAAAATACCTCTCAAACCTTTGAACAGAGAAATAAGTTGAGAGACTTTCGTCAAAAGGGTATGACTATTACTGAATATTTTACTGCACTAACAAATTTATGGCAGGAATTTGATCTTTATTATGCATCCGATCTTAAAGGATTGGAAGCTAATACCCAATTTAAAAAACATTTGGAGAAGGAAAGACTATATGATTTCCTTGCCGGAGGACTCAACCGAGATCTTGAGGAGGTTCATTGTCGAATATTGGGGCAGCGACCGTTACCCTCACTTGCTGACGCCTTTGCCGAAGTTCGTAGAGAAGCCAGTAGATGGAGAGTTATGCTGGGAGAAAAAGAGCAGCTTGATAAGTCTGATGATATGTCTGCATTAGCTGCCAACCGTACCATTGACCGTTCCTCTGAAGAATTAAAACGGGATTGTCGTCCATGGTGCACCCACTACAATAAAATTGGTCATACCCATGAGAAACGTTGGGAAATCCACGGGTAACTTGCAAATTGGAAGCCCAAAGGAAAAAGTAACTAAGTATGACTCAGCTATGACTCACCAAACCTAATCATAATTTATTCTAATTAATAAAATAACGGATTATAATTAATTACAATCAATCATAATTAATAGGAAATAAAAATGGAAAAATAATTGAATTTGAATTCTGATTTTCTACACTCCCCCTCAAGTTGGGAGGTAAATGTAGATTGTTCCCAACTTGAGGGGGAGTGTAGAAAATTAGAATTCAAATTCAATTTTTTTTCGTTTTTATTTCCTATTAATTACGATTGATTGTAATTAATTAGAGTCCGTTATTTTATTAAATAGAATTAATTATGATTATGTTTGGTGAGTCATAGCTGAGTCATGCTTATTTACTTTTTCCTTGTATAAATACTCCTCATTCTTCATGTAAATGATTCAATATCAATATACAAAAACCTTTTCAATATGGTATCAAAGCAGGTTCGTTCCTACCCAAAATCAGCCACCTTCAAGGCTGAAAAACCGTCCAAACACCTCCTCAATTCTGTCCAAACACATAAATATAATCTAAAGACCTCCGATCAAGAAAGTGAAGTGACCATTCGAATCAGAAGGCTCCGACGAGTTGACCGCCGTTGGAACCATCGCCGTCAACCGCCGCACGCGCCGCCACGCGCCGTCACGCGCGCGGCCAGCCTCCTTCGTGTGAGCTCCACGCGCCACCTTCCCGACGCCCTTTTCTGCCGCGACTTGCACAGCACCTCTCGTTGGCTTCTCCCCTTCCTGTTCCAGAGGTCAGATCAAAAAGTTAAAAACTTGATTTTTTCATCCACGGTCAAATCCTCTCTCTTCCTTCATGTCTTCCTTAGAGCGTTCTTCTGCTTCCTCATTTGTTCCCAATACTCAGTCCTCTGGGGACAACTTAAGTATGCAGATTACTAGTCACCAGTTGAACGGTAAAAATTTTCTGCCATGGTTTCAATCTGTTAATTTGGTGATCCGGGCAAAAGGAAAGATGTGTTATCTTGAGGAAAAAACGAAGAAACCTGCTGAGGATTCTCCTGATTATGAAAATTGGTAGATTAATAATTCCTTGGTAATGACATGGCTGACTAATTCCATGGAACCACATATTGGCCAAACTTATTTGTTCTTCGACACTACCAAGGAGATTTGGGATACTGTTCAGCAAAATTATTCAGATCTTGAAAATACCTCTCAAGTGTTTGAACTGAGAAATAAGTTGAGAGACTTTCGTCAAAAGGGTATGACTATTACTGAATATTTTACTGCACTAACAAATTTATGGCAGGAATTGGATCTTTATTATGCATCCGATCTTAAAGGATTAGAAGCTAATTCCCAATTTAAAAAACACTTGGAGATGGAAAGACTATATGATTTCCTTGCCGGACTCAACCGAGATCTTGATGAGGTTCGTGGTCGAATATTGGGGCAGCGAGCGTTACCCTCCCTTCCTAACGCCTTTGCCGAAGTTCGTAGAGAAGCCAGTAGACGGAGAGTTATGCTGGGAGAAAAAGAGTCGCTTGATAAGTCTGATGATATGTCTGCATTAGCTGCCAACCGTTCAATTGACCGTTCCTCTGAAGAATCAAAACGGGATGGTCGTCCACGGTGCACCCACTACAATAAAATTGGTCATACCCGTGAGAAGTGTTGGGAAATCCACGGGAAACCTGCAAATTGGAAGCCCAAAGGAAAAAGTAACCAAGTATGACTCAACTATGACTCACCAAATCTAATCATAATTAATTCTAATTAATAAGATAACGGATTATAATTAATTACAATCAATCTGAATTAATAAGAAATAAAAACGGAAAAATAATTGAATTTGAATTCTGATTTTCTACACTCCCCCTCAAGTTGGGAGGTAAATGTAGATCATTCCCAACTTGAGGGGGAGTGTAGAAAATTAGAATTCAAATTCATTTTTTTTTTGTTTTTATTTCCTATTAATTAGGATTGATTGTAATTAATTAGAATCCATTATTTTTTTAATTAGAATTAATTATGATTAGGTTAGGTGAGTCATAGCTGAGTCATGCTTATTTACTTTTTCCTTGTATAAATACTCCTCATTCTTGATGTAAATGATTCAATATCAATATACAGAAACCTTTTCAATATGGTACCAAAGCGGGTTCGTTCCTACCCTAAATCAGCCACCTTCAAGGCTGAAAAACCGTCCAAACAGCCTCCTGCGCGTGAGCTCCACGCGCCACCTTCCCGACGTCTTTTTCTGCCGTGACTTGCACAAAACCTCTCGCTGGCTTCTCCCCTTCCTGTTCCAGATGTCAGATCAAAAAAATTAAAAACTTGATTTTTTTCATCCACGGTCAAATCCTCTCTCTTCCTTCATGTCTTCCTCAGAGCGTTCTTCTGCTTCCTCATCTGTTCCCAATACTCAGTCCTCTGGAGACAACTTAAGTATGCAGATTACTAGTCACCGGTTGAACGGTAAAAATTTTCAGCCATGGTTTCAATATGTTAAGTTGGTGATCCGGGCAAAAGGAAAGATGTGTTATCTTGAGGAAAAAATGAAGAAACCTGCTGAGGATTCTCCTGATTATGAAAATTGGTAGATTAATAATTCCTTGGTAATAGCATGGCTGACTAATTCCATGGAACCACATATTGGCCAAACCTATTTGTTCTTCGACACTGCCAAGGAGATTTGGGATACTGTTCAGCAAAATTATTTAGATCTTGAAAATACCTCTCAAGTGTTTGAACTGAGAAATAAGTTGAGAGACTTTCGTCAAAAGGGTATGACTATTACTGAATATTTTACTGCACTAACAAATTTATGGCAGGAATTGGATCTTTATTATAGATCCAATCTTAAAGGATTGGAAGCTAATACCCAATTTAAAAAACACTTGGAGAAGGAAAGACTATATGATTTCCTTGTCGGACTCAACCGAGATCTTGATGAGATTCGTGGTCGAATATTGGGGCAGCGAGCGTTACCCTCCCTTGCTGACGCCTTTGCCGAAGTTCATAGAGAAGCCAATAGACGGAGAGTTATGCTGGGAGAAAAAGAGTCGCTTGATAAGTCTGATGATATGTCTGCATTAGCTGCCAACCGTACCATTGACCGTTCCTCTGAAGAATCAAAACAGGATGGTCGTCCATGGTGCACCCACTACAATAAAATTGGTCATACCCGTGAGAAATGTTGGGAAATGCACGGGAAACCTGCAAATTGGAAGCCCAAAGGAAAAAGTAACTAAGTATGACTCAACTATGACTCACCAAACCTAATCATCATTAATTCTAATTAATAAAATAACGGATTATAATTAATTACAATCAATCCGAATTAATAGAAAATAAAAACGGAAAAATAATTGAATTTGAATTCTGCTTTTCTACACTCCCCCTCAAGTTGGGAGGTAAATGTAGATCATTCCCAACTTGAGGGGGAGTGTAGAAAATCAGAATTCAAATTCAATTATTTTTCCATTTTTATTTCCTATTAATTAAGATTGATTGTAATTAATTAGAATCCGTTATTTTATTAATTAGAATTAATTATGATTAGGTTTGGTGAGTCATAGCTGAGTCATGCTTAGTTACTTTTTCTTTTGGGCTTCCAATTTGCAAGTTTCCCGTGGAATTCCCAACATTTCTAACGGGTATGACCAATTTTATTATAGTGGGTGCACCATGGACGACCATCCCGTTTTGATTCTTCAGAAGAACGGTCAATGGTAAGGTTGGCAGCTAATGCAGACATATCATCAGACTTATCAAGCGACTCTTTTTCTGATGTAAATGATTCAATATCAATATACAGAAAGTTTTTCAATAAAATCTTGTGATCTGGAGAAGTAAGAAACAGACAGTTGTTTCCTGGAGTAGTGTAGAAGCAGAATTTCATGCTCTAGCCCATGGTATTTGTGAAGGAATTTGGTTAAGATAACTCCTTGAGGAATTGAAGATCTCTTTTTCCCTACTTGTCAGAGTGTATTGTGATAATAAGGCTGCTTTCAGTATTGCTGAAAATCAGGTTCACCATGACAAAACAAAACATGTGGAGGTTGATCGCCACTTTATCAAAGAAAAATTAGATTATAGAAGTGTTTGTATGATGTATATTCCTACCAAAGAGCATACTACAGATATTCTCACTAAGGGCCTATACTTGCCATCCTTTGAAGACCTGATTGGTAAGTTGGGAATGATCAGCATTTACCTCCCAACTTGAGGGGGAGTATAGGAAATTAGGATTAGAATCTTTCCGTTTTTATTTCCTATTAATTAGTGATTAGGCAGGATAGGGCTGATGATTCATTGTTGAGTCATTCTTATTCGTTTTTTCTCATTTACTCTTGTATATATATATCCCTATCAGTGTAAATCAGTGTGTAATCAATTCAAAAAAAAAAAAACATTTTTTATATTTCAACAACTTCCCTGGATATGTTTTCGGATTTAATTTTACTTATCATCAAAAAGATGGCGTTCCCACTCCCCAAAGGCATCAATCTCTATTTGTACTCATTATGGTAGTATTTCAATTGTCCTTGCTAAAAAAAAGATCTATTTTGAATATGTTAGCATATTGGAAGTTTAATAGTTCTTACTTTCTCGAAGATTGAACTGAGTTAGTGGAGTAATATACATCAACATGAAGTTTACAATGTGCAGATTAATATGATCTTTAAATATTAGGAAGTTACTAATTAAGCTTGCTTACAAGCCTTTGTAAAGAACCAATTAAACACAAATTGTTAAGTTATTAGGTGAAGGTCAGAAGCTCCGTAACTATGTAAAAACCCAACTCAATCCAATAACTTAAGCTATTAGATGAAGGTTACATTAATGATTTTATATTATATTTCTCTAACGGTCTTCAGCCTAGCTTTTGCTACATCATTATTTATAAGTTGTGTTTTGGATTGAAATACAGAAGCAGCCATGGTTAAATGAAAGTGGCAGTAATCCTATGGAGAAGCTAAAGCAAACTGGGATCAACTGTATCTCTAACCATGTAAATATGCCCATTAGTGGAAATTTTGACTGGGAAATTGATGCAAGCTGTTTAAGATTTGAAAAGCAAATTGCATCTGGATCTGTCAGTGATTTGTAAGTAATATCACTTTATCTCCTTGATATGTTAGTGAGTCAATACATGTTGAGTTACAGCTTGATTGACACAGGTATAAAGGCACTTACTGTAATCAAGATGTGGCTATCAAAGTCCTTAAGGATAGCAATCTGAATGAAGATATACAGAGAGAGTTTTCTCAGGAAGTCTATATCCTGAGGTTTGTTCACTGACAACGTCCATTCATCATTCCTAACTTCCCATCCAACTTGGTCATTTGCCTTGAATTACTATCATATTTAAAGAAGATGATCTGAATCTTATCTTTACCTGGATATGAAAACTAGCTCTTTCGCTCTATCTGCTTAAATATATTAATAATAAAAATGAAATAATATAGGTGAAAATTAGATTTACAAATGTTTATGCTCCACATTAAATCCATTATCTAAATACTTCCTATCCTAGGTTATAGTAAAGAATCTGATACAAACCGCTCTAAACCCAATAAGGTGTATAAAAGAGACAAACATAGAAGAATTTGGGCTGCTGGCCCAAGCCCAAATAGCAAGGATTCATGTGCTGACAATGATGTTGCTGACTCAGCAAGTTGGTTACAACAGAAGAAGGGGACGCAAGAGAACGTGGAGGAGGGACAAATATATAGCATGGAAAAGCAGAAGGATTGGATATCTTCAATTTAGAAAGTGGAATTGGCACCTTGGGAGAGAGTGGAGCCTCTCTAACTGCTTCACAACTATCTTTCTCATTCAGCATTTAATTTCCATTGTTGCTTTAATTTCTGTTGAAAGGAAGAGGTCAATTGGCATTGTTAGCCAATTCACCTCTGTAGAAGTAAATACCAGTGTCTTGAGACTTTTCTTTTTCCTTATTTGATACGTATGTTACTGGAATTCAAGCATAAATCTGAACTTGGCTTTGCCTTTTCCATTGAATACTTGTTAATTGTTGTTGGTCCTTATCAAATTGGTATCAGAGCTCCGATCTAGGAGCTCTGTGGAATGGTTTTCACAAGAAACATGGAAAATCGATTGGAACACCTGGAAGAAAGGCTGCGTAGGAACGAAGCTCAGAATGATGAGATGCTAAGGAGGATGGATGCAGGCGAGACGGGTATGACGGAGATTATTCGAAGGCTAGACGAAATGATGAGACAAGGACGGGGAGGCTCCAGCGAAGAGAACGATGGGTCCCACGGGGACAATACTGGAGCGCGGGGGAGGAGATTCAACCACGTTGCTCCCGTAACCAGGCGGTTGGAGATTCCCTTATTTCACGGAGAAGATGCCTATGGGTGGATAAACAAGGTGGAAAGGTACTTCAACGTTAATGGGATGGCAGAGGAGGACAAGTTGGCAGCGGTGATGGTGACTTTAGAAGGGGAGGCATTACAGTGGTATTTGTGGTGGGAGGTAAACAACCCAAACGTTACCTGGGAATTCTTCAGAAGGGAATTGTTGAGTCGTTTCCAGCCAGAAGCTCTGGACAACCCTTACAGAGCACTATATACACTCAAGCAAGTTGGGACGGTGGCGGAGTTCCGAAGCGATTTCGAAAAGGTCATCGGAGCGCTGCGGTTTGAAGACGAAGAGTTGTTGAACGGAGCATGGCTCAACGGCATTCGAAGCAGCATTCGCGAGGAGTTGATGATGAGTCCCGCTATCAGTTTGACTGAGATGATGAAGTTTTCCCTGAAAATCGAGCGACGAAATGATGCTTGGAAGGAGGAGGGAATGATGGCAAGTGGAAGGATGGGAACGGTTGGGCCAAACAGAGGAAGCCCAGCCCAACGGAACTGGACTGGCCCAAATAGCAATAGGGCTGGGAACTGGAGCGGTTCGTGGAACTCCTCAAATACGGGCCGGCCCAACACTCAACCCGGTTCATTTAATCAAAACGTGTCTGGGTCCCAAATGCCTAGGGCACAAAATGACGAGGTGGTGAGGAAGACTCCAGGCACAGCGAATCCAGCCACCGATGGGGGCCAAGCGGCGGAGAGCCAGGCGAGCGACAACCGCCGTCTCTCGCAGGCGGAGATGAGGGACCGACAACAGAAGGGCCTATGCTTCAAATGCAATGGGCGGTGGAACCCAAGTCATCGGTGTCCGTTCAAGCAACTAAATGTTTTGATAGTCGACGACGAAGATGACGAACGAGAGGAGGAGCAGTCGGCCGCCACGGTTACGCCTGAAGAGGAGGAGCCGATTGAGAAGGAGGAAGGCACGCTTCATCAGCTCTCGATGCAAAGCTTGTTGGGCCTGACCTCCAGCCAAACACTCAAGGTTTGGGGAGAGGTTTTGGGGTCGAAGATCATAGTGATGGCGGATTGCGGGGCTTCGAGCAATTTTATTCGAAGGGAAGTGGCTCAGAGTTTAAGGCTTCCTGTTACAGAGACCCAGATCTATGACGTTGTGGTAGGGGACGGCCACAAGGTATCTTGCCAAGGAGTGTGTAAGGAGGTGCGTATTATGCTTCAAGGGACTGAGGTGACTCAGGATCTATATGTCTTCGACCTAGGGGGGCTGATGTTGTTCTGGGTTTAGAATGGTTGACTCAGCTAGGGGAGATTAAGGCTAACTTCAAAGATTTGACACTGAAGTTCATGCGAGAGGACATGGAGGTGGTGGTCAAAGGTGATCCATCCTTATCTCGTTCGGTGGTCTCTTTGAAGTCCATCGTCAAAGCCCTTCAAGATCAGGGTCAGGGTTTTTTCCTGAGATCCGAAACAGAATCCAGTGTGAGAGACGACACACAGTGGCTTGAACTGGACGATCTGTTGGTTGAGTTTGCCGTCTTGTTCCCGAAACCAAAAGGGCTACCACCGAGGAGAGACCAAGACCATGCCATCAATTTGAAGCCAGGGAGTGAAGTACCAAACGTACGGCCTTACAGGTACCCCCATTACCAAAAATCTGAAATAGAGAAATTAGTGGCTGAGTTGCACAATGATGGCCTGATTAGGCACAGCACAAGTCCCTACTCTAGTCCCATGATCCTTGTTAAGAAAAAGGATGGGAGTTGGAGGGTTTGTGTTGACTACAGGGCTTTGAATAAGCTGATTGTCCCAGACAAATTCCCCATTCCCATCGTGGATGAGTTGCTGGACGAACTAGGGGGATCAATCATTTTTTCTAAGCTGGATTTGAAGTCCGGTTTTCATCAGATTCGGATGCGAGAAGAAGACATACCTAAGACAGCTTTTCGAACGCACCAAGGGCACTACGAATACTTGGTAATGCCCTTTGGTTTAACGAATGCACCGTCTTCTTTCCAGGCCCTCATGAATGAAGTTTTACGGCCTTTTTTACGAAGGTTTGCTCTGGTATTCTTTGATGATATTATGATTTACAGCAAGAGTCACTCCGAGCACCTGGGGCATTTGCGTCAAGTGTTCCAAGCGTTGAAGTCCAACTCCTTGGTTTGCAACAAAAAAAATGTAGCTTCGGTAAAAGTCATATGGAATACCTGGGGCATATTATTTCAGCCAAGGGAGTTAGTGCTGATCCAGGGAAGGTCCAAGCTATGAAAGAATGGCCAGTACCTAGGGATATAAAGGGCCTGAGGGGATTTCTAGGCCTTACCGGGTATTATAGAAGGTTTGTGCAAGACTATGGCAAGATTGCAAAGCCTTTGACTGACTTGCTTAAGAAGGACGCGTTCAAATGGAATGTTGAGGCAGAACGCAGCTTTGAATTATTAAAGGGGAAGATGTGTGATGTACCTGTTCTGGCTTTACCAGACTTTTCTCACCCCTTCACAGTTGTTACCGATGCCTCTGGTAAGGGGATTGGTGCTGTCTTGATGCAACACAGTAGGCCTATTGCGTTTTTGAGCCAAGGTTTCTCCCCTAGAGCCCAAAGCAAGTCCGTCTACGAGAAAGAACTTATGGCCATCGTTTTCGCAGTACAAAAATGGAAACATTACTTGATGGGCAGGCACTTTATTATCAAATCTGATCAGAAAAGTCTGAAGTTCCTTACCGATCAAAAGGTGTTAACTGAGGACCAACAAAAATGGGCAGTGAAGCTGTTAGGATTTGATTTTGAGATCCAATACTATCCGGGCAAGGAAAACGTTGTTGCTGACGCTCTCTCTCGACAAATGCAGTTGTGTAGTATCACCAAGTTACAGCTGCCAGCATTGGAGGAGTTAGAGTTGGAGCTACATGGGGATAACAAGACAAGGCAGATAATACAGGACTTGTTGGTGGGTAATGAGACCCACCAAGGGTTCGAATTAAAGGGGGGAAAATTGTATTACAATGACAGGTTAGTCTTATCTAAAAGTTCCAAGTTTATCTCTAATTTACTCTATGAGTTCCATGATTCCAGCTTTGGGGGACATTCTGGGTACTTCAGAACTTATAAGAGGCTGGCGGGATTGGTTTATTGGGAGGGGATGAAGAGAAATGTCAGAGACTATGTTGCTGCTTGTGTAGTGTGTCAGCAAAACAAAGCCCAAAACTTAACTCCCGCGGGATTAATACAGCCCTTGCCCATCCCTGACAAGGTGTGGAATGATATCTCCATGGATTTTATAGGAGGATTGCCCAAAGTTATGGGATTTGATACAGTCCTAGTTGTTGTTGATCGCCTCACTAAGTATGCGCATTTTTTGCCTATCAAACATCCCTATACAGCAAGGGACGTGGCCGAGCTCTTTATTAAAGAGATTGTAAGGCTGCATGGTTTCCCATCAACCATTGTTTCCGATCGGGACAAAATCTTTATGAGCTCTTTTTGGACAGAAATGTTCAAAAGCGCCGGTACTAAACTACATTATAGCACGGCTTATCATCCGCAAACCAATGGTCAAACCGAAGTGGTGAATAGGTGCCTTGAAGTCTATCTGCGCTGCTTTTGCAGCCCAAAGCCAAAACAATGGCTCAAATGGGTACCTTGGGCTGAGTTTTGGTACAACACTACCTATAAGGATGCTACAGGAATGACTCCTTTTAGAGCATTGTATGGCCGAGACCCTCCCCATCTTCTTAAGGGGGAAAATTTTACTTCTGCAGTAGATGCCCTCTCTCATTCCCTAGCCTTCCGCGATCAGATTTTGTTGGATTTGAAGCATAATCTGATCCAAGCCCAAGATCGTATGACAAGGCATGCTAACCAGCATAGGAGGGATGTCCAATTTGCCCCTGGAGACTTGGTTTACTTAAGGTTGCAACCTTATAGACTTAAAACCATCGCTCGACGCGTTAATGAGAAATTGAGTCCTCGATTCTATGGCCCTTTTGAGGTTTTGGAAAGGTTTGGGGAAACTGCATACAAGCTTCAACTACCCACCTCTTGCCAAGTCCACCCGGTTTTTCATGTCTCATTACTTAAGAAGGCTACCACCCCAATGACACATGCCCAACCACTACCCCCTATGCTGTCCGAAAACTGGGAATTGTTGGTGGAACCGGAACAAGTGGTCCAATGGCGAACTGACAACAGAGGCGATCTCCAAGTTCTTCTCAAGTGGCACCAACTCCCTGATTTCGAAAATACTTGGGAATCCTTTGATGTCATCAATAAACAATTCCCTCACTTCCACCTTGAGGACAAGGTGCTTAAATTGGGGGGAAGTATTGATACAAACCGCTCTAAACCCAATAAGGTGTATAAAAGAGACAAACATAGAAGAATTTGGGCTGCTGGCCCAAGCCCAAATAGCAAGGATTCATGTGCTGACAATGATGTTGCTGACTCAGCAAGTTGGTTACAACAGAAGAAGGGGACGCAAGAGAACGTGGAGGAGGGACAAATATATAGCATGGAAAAGCAGAAGGATTGGATATCTTCAATTTAGAAAGTGGAATTGGCACCTTGGGAGAGAGTGGAGCCTCTCTAACTGCTTCACAACTATCTTTCTCATTCAGCATTTAATTTCCATTGTTGCTTTACATTTCTGTTCAAAGGAAGAGGTCAATTGGCATTGTTAGCCAATTCACCTCTGTAGAAGTAAATACCAGTGTCTTGAGACTTTTCTTTTTCCTTAATTGATACGTATATTACTGGAATTCAAGCACAAATCTGAACTTGGCTTTGCCTTTTCCATTGAATACTTGTTAATTGCTGTTGGTCCTTATCACAATACTAACACATTACAACCCTTACGGTATCACTTGCTCTTACTCTATTACCTAATAATGGGAAGAATAAGATTATAAAAGGTTGGTGATTTGACTGTTCAGATTTTATAAATTTATTGCAGTTGTTGGATCCAGTGTTGTTAAAATGTAGTGTCGAAACGTAAAAACGGACCGTGTCTACGTTTTTATGACCAAAATCGAGTCAAAAAGGTAGTTGAAACGGATTTTGAGCCGAAACGGTTCAAACGTAATGTCGAAACGTCGGTTCAAACGTAGTGTCGAAACGTAATATGAATTTTTTTTGCATAGTTCAAATATATATAACACGTAATAATAAATATATATATATATATATATATATAAATATTTAGTCATTAATTAGCTTAAATTTAATAACTTATATAATTAATACATTAAAATTATTCTATATAAATTAAAACAAAGATTAAAATTGATATTCTTATAAAATAAACATGTTTGTGGGTTTTGGTTTTATATATGTTGGATATATATTTTATTTTTAATACATTAGTAAACTCTTACGTTTCGTTTACGTTTTGCGATTTTACGTTTTTGTTCACCCCTACCGTTTTTACATAGACTCTACGTTATAACAACATTGGTTGGATCACACATCAATAGAACCAAACCAAAATATAGTTGTTCATGAACAATGATAGGGCAACGTTGCTGGTGGAATGGTGGAGATTGGCCAGAAGAGGTTGCTGGAGATTATGAAAAAACTAGAACATGTGAGACTTGATGTGAAGCTATGAGGGCTTGAGATACGCGGAAAAGTTCTCCTTCAATGTTTTATCAAATAGTGTGATAAGGCTTTGGTTGTTAAGGTTTTCATCACACAAAGTTTTTACAATGTTTCAGAAATAATCATGACAAATATGATTCATAGAGAAAAACAATGTTAATAGCAAAATAAATTTAGCATCAGAAAAAATAATTAAAGTTTCAGAAATAGAACACTAATATCATACATAATTAGAAACTTACTTGGCTACCTGACGTAATGGTCTTAAGGCAGGTGCATATAGGTCATTACATATACAAATCACCTACATTGATAATCAATATCATCATCACTGCAAATGATTTGTCTAGTTGACAATGTATGACAATATGATTATACAAAACTTACGGGTCTTAACAGTGACGCTGTTTTCTGCCCCTTCTTTGATGACTTCCTTCCGAACTGTCCCTTGTCCAAACTTTGCTTCCCTGCATCAGGCTTCCTTTCCGCAGAAATCTACATGATTTACATTAAATTGAGCCTCTTAAAGTGCATCAACCAAAGGCACCAGAAACTCTCGAAAGTCCTGGAATGTTGTACTTGTTGCATTCTATTGCAGCAACAGTGATTCAATAAAGTCCTGTGTTTAATGATTTTATCTTCTTGTTATCTATCACATTAAGTACTTTAAATTTGGGTTCATCTGCCACAGATCCCAACTAGTTTGGGATTAAAGTAATGTTGATATTGATGACTTGATGTATCATGATCTTATCTATCACACTAACACAACAGAAAAATAGGAAAACAACAAGAACAGCTGAACAAATCAATAATAATATTATGTTGAAATAGCAGAAGTTAAGTTACATATTGTTGAGTCATTCAAAAGGATTTGTTCCCTCCTTCATCTCCTTGCTGAACCAAACTTCTAAAATACATGCATAATCCCCCATTTTCCTTCTTACCTATATATGCCTATGTAATAACTGTAAAGCGTCAATTCAACCCAAAAGCTTAAGTTATTAAGTGAAGGCCCATCAATGATTTATATACTTCTCTAACACGTCCCCTCACACAAGAGCCCACTGAGCTTGAAGAGTGGATAATGCATAGGCCCACCTACCTGTGCTAAGAAACTCCACATGACTTTAATTAATTATTAATTAAATGGAGGGCGGTGAAGATTGAACCCGTTACACCGAGGCTCTGATTCCATGTAAAGCATCAATTCAACCCAAAAGCTTAAGCTGTTAAGTGAAAGTCCATCAATAGTTTATGTAGAATATTCTAGAGTCTTTTAATTATTTCTAACTACTCGTCTCTTTGAGTAGTGTGATGTCTCTTTGGTTACTGTGTATTTCATTTATTACTTCATCTCCTTAACTACTTTGTAATCTGTATATAATGAACCCTTTGGGTGTCAATTGATATATGAAAAAATATATTTCAGTCTTATATTTCTACATGGTATCAAAGCAGGTTATTCTGTGATTATTTTGTAAACCTCTACGTTCATCTCTCCTTTTCTTTTCATTTTTTTCACTGTTCCCTATTATAACTCAGAAATCATATCTGGACCCCTCCAATCACGAAACCAAGGCCACCATTGGACTCAGCAGCCATTTCCGAGTCGACCCACGTCAGCCCCGTCGCCAGAAAGTCTCCCACGCGCCGCCTTGCCGGACTCCGTTTGCCACGCGGCTTTCACAAAACAACTCGCCTGGCCTCCCTCTTCCTGTTCTGAGGTTTTAAATCACGATTGGAGCACTTTTCTTGCTGGGTCCAGTTGGTTCCTCTTCGGTTCTTTGATTCTGTCCCTGTTCTGAGTTCCTTTTTTTAACAATGGAAGTTGAAAATATTGAGGTTGAGAATAAGCATTCTGAAAAATTATCCGGTAATATTTCCGGTGTTTCTACTCCTCCCTGTTCTTCATCTTTCGGAGACAACCCAGCTATACAGATCACTAACCACCGTTTAAACGGTAAAAATTATGTGCAATGGCATCAATCTGTCAAGCTGTTTATCCAAGCAAAAGGGAAAATGGGATATCTTGATGGAAAAAAGGAAAACCGGAGCTGATGAAACTGATTATGATAAATGAATGACTGAAAATGCCTTGGTCATGACCTGGTTGACTAACTCTATGGATCCTGATATCAGTCAAACTTATTTGTTTCTTGATACGGCTCAGGAAATTTGGGATGCCGTTAAAGAATATTATTCTGACCTGGGCAATGCCGTTAAGAGAGTTACATCAAGAGGGGATGTCTATTACTGAATACTTTCTTGCTTTAAAAACTCTGTGGCAGGAGTTGGACCTTTATGATGCAGCAGATCTTCAAGGTTTAGAAGCCAATGCAAGGTTTAAAAGTTACTTAGAGAAAAGACGTCTCTATGATTTTCTTGCTGGCCTTAATCGTGATCTTGATGATGTTCGTGGAAGGATATTGGGGCAGAACCCATTACCTTCCATTGCAGCTGCTTTTTCTATGGTACGACGGGAAGAACTTCGCCGAAAGGTAATGTTGGGGGACAAGAACTCTAAATCCTCCGATGTATCTGCCTTAGTAGCAAAACATACTCCTCGTTCCCCTAGTGATGCAAAACATTCTGACCGATGGTGTTCTCACTGCAATAAGAGTGGTCACACTCGCGAAAAATGTTGGGAAATTCATGGAAAACCACCAAACTGGAAAGCAAAGGGGCCAAACAAGAGTCGTGCTTATCAAATCTCTTCTGATGATAAGAGTGAAGAGTCTCGTGCCTCTCCAAATTCCGATGGTGTATTCATCCCTAAAGCTCAGTATGAGCAATTTCAGAAAGTGATGTCTAAATCTGCTGAGGCAACTAGTCATGTTGCTCAACAAGGTATGGCATTCCATATTGATCATAGTAGTCGTTGGATTCTTGATTCAGGAGCTTCTGATCATATGACAGGTAATGCATCCTTGTTTTGTTCTTATATCCCTTATTATCACCAGTCACGAATAAGGACTGCTGATGGTAGTTTCTCTACTATTGCGGGAAAGGGATCTATTAAGCTCTCTGAACATATTACTCTGAATTCTGTCCTTCATGTCCCTTCTCTTACTTGTAACCTGATCTCTATTAGTAAACTTTCCTCTGAATTGCATTGTGTTGCTAAATTCTCCGCCAAAACCTGTGTTTTTCAGGAACAGGATTCGGGGATGATGATTGGCAGTGCTAGAGAGGAAGAAGGGCTTTACTATTTTGAAGAAGATTCTCATGAAAAGAGATTTTTTGCAAACCACTCTTTATGTTTATCAGACGATTGTAATGATGTCTTGTTGTGGCATCGTCGTTTAGGACACCCAAATTTCTTTTATCTTCAAAAGTTGTTTCCAAACTTATTTATCAATAAAAAACCAAGTTCCTTTTTTTGTGAGGATTGTCAGTTTGCAAAACACTCTCGTGTTTCTTATTCTCCCAGAGATTATCATGTTTCGTTTCCATTTACATTGATTCATAGTGATATTTGGGGGCCAGCTCGTGAAAAAAATATATCTGGAACTCGTTGGTTTATTACCTTCATTGATGATCATTCTAGAGTATGCTGGGTATATCTTCTAAAGGATAAGTCTGAAGCGGCAGCCACTTTTAAAAATTTTCATGCTATGGTACAAACTCAATTCCAGATCTCCATCCAAATCCTGCGAACTGACAACGGTACTGAATATTTTAATTCTGTTCTTGGTGATTACCTAACCAAGCAAGGCATTATCCATCAAAGTTCTTGTCCTAACACCCCTCAATAAAATGGGGTGGCTGAAAGAAAAAATAGACATCTCATTGAAGTTGCTAGAGCCCTCTTGTTTTCAATGCATATCCCTAAATACCTGTGGGGGGAGGCCGTCTTGACTGCCTCATATCTCATCAATCGGATGCCCTCTCGTGTCCTAAATTTTCATTCTCCCATATTTTGCCTTACCCGCTCTTTTCCCTCATTTCGGGCTCTCTCTTATATTCCTCCAAAGTTGTTTGGCTGTGTAGTTTTTGTTCATATTCCTCAACATCAAAGGTCCAAACTTGATCCAAAGTCTGTTAGATGTGTTTTCATAGGATACCCTCCTAATCAAAAAGGTAAAAAGTGCTACTCACCTTCTCTTCGAAAGGTCTTTGTTTCTATGGATGTTACCTTTTATGAAACAATCATTTTTTCCCTCGACTTCTCTTCAGGGGGAGTCTATCGGTGTAAAAGAAGACAAGTCTTGGATTCCAAATAATTCTTCTGTCTTACCTTTACCTTTGGAAACATATGTTGTTCCTTTACCTTTGGAGACAGGGGGAGCTAATGTACAGGAGACAAGGACAGGAACTGTACCAGAGACTGGAGATCCTCCCGGTAAATGGGGAAAATTCTATAGCAGGCATAAATCTCCTCAAGATCCTCTAGACTGCCAGGATTCTGACCCGTGTCCTAGTTCCAGCAATCCACTTGAGAACACTGGTACAGCTGACCTAGATATGCCTATTGCCCTTCGAAAAGGTACTAGATCTTGCACTGCTCATCCTATTTCTCATCACATTTCATATGAAAAGTTGTCTCCAGGTTTTCGTGCTTTCAACACTATATTAGACGGTACAAAAATACCAAAAAATATCCAAGAGGCACTTAATGACCCTAAATGGAGGGATGCTGTCTTTGAAGAAATGGATGCACTTAAAAAAAATGGAACTTGGGAGTCCGTGGTACTTCCCAGAGGAAAGAAAACTGTAGGTTGCAAGTGGGTGTTCACAATAAAATTTAATGCAGATAACAGTATCAACAAATATAAGGCCAGATTGGTTGCCAAAGGATTTACCCAGACTTATGGGATAGACTATCAGGAGACGTTTGCTCCTGTTGCCAAACTTAATTTTATCCGAGTCCTACTATCACTTGCTGCCAACCTTGATTGGCCCTTGCATCAATTGGACGTAAAGAATGCTTTCTTAAATGGGGATTTACATGAGGAAGTTTACATGGATCCACCACCTGGTTTTGAAGAAGGAGATGGTTCTATATGCATGTTGAAGAAGTCTCTATATGGACTTAAACAATCCCTTAGAGAGTGGTTTGAAAAATTTACTCGTGCTGTTAAAAAAAAGGGATTTATCCAAACTCAGACTGATCACACTTTATTTTTTAAACACTCCAATAGTGGCAAAATTGCTATCCTCATTGTTTATGTTGATGACATAATTGTCACAGGTGATGACTGGGAGGAAATAAAATCTTTAAAGGGGGGTTTAGCTAATCTGTTTGAACTGAAGGATCTTGGATCACTCAAATATTTCCTTGGAATGGAAATTGCTCGTAGCAAAGCGGGAATTTCCTTATCTCAAAAGAAATATATCCTAGACCTGCTACAAGAAACAGGTATGCTTGGGTGCAAGTCTGCAGAAACTCCAGTTGAACCCAATGTTAAATTGGGAATTGAAGATGGAAAGGATGTTGACAGGGAGCAGTACCAAAGGTTGGTAAGGAAGCTGATCTACTTATCTCACACCCGACCTGATATTGCATTTGTCGTTAGCATGGTTAGCCAATTCATGCATTCTCCTAAGGAAAAGCACCTTAGTGCGGTTTATAGAATTCTCAAGTACCTCAAAAACACACCTGGTCGAGGAATGCTCTTTAAAAGAGGACACAAGAGGATGACAGAAATCTATACAGATGCTGATTGGGCTGGCTCTGCATTGGACCGAAGATCCACTTCAGGATATTGTACCTATGTCTGGGGAAATCTTGTGACCTGGAGAAGTAAAAAACAAAATGTTGTTGCCAGAAGCAGTGCAGAAGCAGAATTTCGAGCTCTAGCTCATGGCATTTGTGAAGGAATCTGGTTAAGAAGACTCCTTGAAGAATTAAAGATATCTTATTCTCTACCTGTGAGACTCTATTGTGATAATAAGGCTGCTGTCAGTATTACTCAAAATCCTGTACATCATGACAGAACCAAACATGTGGAGGTTGATCGTCATTTTATCAAAGAAAAATTGGAGGAGGGTAGTGTATGTTTGTCATATATACCTACCAAGGAGCAAACAGTCGACATTCTCACCAAAGGATTACACAAACCCATCTTTGAGGATTTAATTAGCAAGTTGGGGATGATCAATATATATCTCCCAACTTGAGGGGGAGTGTAGAATATTCTAGAGTCTTTTAATTATTTCTAACTACTTGTCTCTTTGAGTAGTGTAATGTCTCTTTGAGTAGTGTGATGTCTCTTTGGTTACTGTGTATTTCATTTATTACTTCATCTCCTTAACTACTTTGTAATCTGTATATAATGAACCCTTTGGGTGTCAATTGATATATGAAAAAATATATTTCAGTCTTATATTTCTACAGTTTATATACTTCTCTAACAATAACATAATTTCCCTTCCTTTTTCCCTCAGTACTGCCAGCCGGATAATCTGGCACATACTATGTAACTAACTCTCATTTGATAATCCACGTTGCCCTTTCTATTTTTCCTAGTGTATACCCACTTTACAATAGTTGAAAGTATACTCTTTATAACTGATTCAGCTTGGGGAAAGTTAAAAGCATAAATCTTAATCTCTATAAAAGAGAATAGAACCAGAAAACTGCATTCAGTTACATACGAATCTTATCAAGCCTATCATATGTCTGGTAAGATAACTTATGTTTTTGCATTTACTTGAAATTGCGAAATTGAGTGTCAAATGTGATCACACAAGGCTTATATTTATATTAATGGAGTACATTGGTTTGGGCCCTATTCGAATCAAGTGGGAAAAAAATAACTAAAACATATACACATTCTACTATTCTAACACTCCCTCAAGTTGTGGCATATATACCGTATATGCGTCAAGCTTACTATAGATATAGTTCACCTGGGGACCTCTACGAGCTTTGGTGAAATTATCTGCAAGTTCATCATCTGAATTGACAAATGTTGTCTCAATACCAACTTCAAATTGAGAAACTGAGTCAAATGGGATCAAATAAGGCTTATATTTATAATAATAAAGTACATTGACTGACGGCTTCTTGAGGCTACAACACATTCAACTCATTCAAAAGCTTGGTCATGTTGCTTGCTCTAAACACCCAGTCCACATAGGCAAACCTCTATGGGTTGTCTTGCGGAAAATATAACCATTCATAATTGCATAACCAAAAGAGCTAAGATATTAATCCATGATCCATACATATATCATCACCACCAAACCAAGAATAGCATAGCTTAATGAAAAGGGTTTGAATTAACCCGACACAAAAGACAAACCTGGTTCTAAATTATTTGAAAATGGGTAAAAAAGTGAAGGCATTGAAACTGCATAGTAAAAAATCAACAAGATGGAGGATACTCCTACCCTACTTGCTTTCGAATATAGGTTGCTTCTCACACTGATTTGGTTGTGGTGAGAGCATTAGGTGGTCCTCAAGAGAAAGATTATGCATTTGAATTTGATGATGAGAATGATAGGCGCAACCTCCTTCATCATTATTTAACTTGAAAAACTCTAGAGGAAGCTAGGTGTTGAAAGGCAAAAGAGTAAAAGGAGAAGGGTATTGGGATACTTGGTTTCATGATATGATCTCAAATCCCCAATGAATAAATGATCTAGAGTTCAATCCTTTTTAACCGCATTGTTCTAATAAATTTTTGAAGATCAGTACAAGGTATGTGAGATTGTTGTGCATTGTCCACGCTTCAAGTCCAAAAAACTCTTGCATGAGAGGGTGTTAGATATACTATAAATCATATAATAAAATCATCCATGTGTCTTTTCTAGTTGGTTCTTTACAACTACAATTAAGAAGACCTACTTAGACCTTAGATGTTAAATGTGCCGCTATTGCGCACAATCGTGCTACTGTTGTGCATTGCGGAGACCATCCACTCCAACCTATATGGCTTCCAAATTCCATTTTTTGCCTTTCATATAATAACCCAAAAGTCTTTTAAGGGTTAAATTATCTTTTAACCCTTATTTGTAATCTGACTCTACACTCTCCAGGAACAGCAGCAACCAGCAGCGGCCAAGCCTTCCATTTCAAACAAACAGCGATAAGGCAACCAACGACTGACTTCCATCGAAGTCTCTCTCAGTTTTAGGTTCGCTTCATTTTCTTTTCTTTCCTTTTTTTAACTGCTCTATTTTTTTTTCTGCTTTGTTTTTTCTTACTCTGATATGTCATGCAAGTATCTCAAGTTATATGGATTTTTTTTCATAAAACTCTGCGTATGCTGACATAGTAAGACTGAAAACAGCTTCAGGACATCTTAAAAAGTTGAAGCAAAAAGCAAGAATAGACTCTATTGAACACGTGGCTATGTGACATTTTAACAACAACAGCTTCATGATACATTTTAGAAAGCTGAAGCAAACATATTTTATATTTTTAATTTTGGTAAGAATAGACTCTATTGAACATGTGGCTTTGTGACATTTTAACAACAACAGCTTCATGACACACTTTACCAAGCTGAACCAAACGTATTTTATATTTTTAATTTAAGTAAGAATAGACTCTATTGAACATTGCATTGTGACATTTTAACAATAACAGCTTCATGAATTTCAACTCTTTTATAAAAAAATAAAAAATAAACAGCCTTTAAATTATTTTTATGCAGATGTTTTTAATTCTTTTTTGTTCTGTCTTTGATATCTAAGGCTTCCTTTTGTTTGTTTTTTTATGGTGTTCTTAGAAAGCTGAAGCAAATGAATTTTATCTTTTACGGCATATATATATATATATATATAGGAGGGATATTCTTACTACCAAAATTTTCTACTACCAACTTACTACCTATCTAATCACCATTGGATCATCATTTTCTCCTTTTTCAAAAACTTTTTAAGATTCTCTCTTTGATTCAATGGTGATTAGATAGGTAGTAAGTTGGTAGTAGAAAATTTTGGTAATAAGAACATCCCTCCTCATATATATATATATATATATATATATATATATATATTGTATATCTAAGTTCTATTGATCTATTTTGTTATTTTTGCAATTGCAACCCGCTATAGCGTTTTTCAGGGTTGGCTGCGACAGAGCGCAATCCGCATTTGATAACTTTGGTAATGACAGAATAGATGGGACTAGCAGGGGAGGAGATTTTCAGTGAAACAAGTTCCAAAGGATGGGGCTAGCAGTGGGCAATGAGGATAATGGCTCAGATATTTCTATCTAGCTCTACAGTTTAAAGACTTTTATGAGTTTCAATAAATATATAAGACATGTTTCTTTCAGTTATACTTTAGTTTTTGGTTTTATTTTAATGTAATAAAATTAGCCTTGCACTTGTCCTTGTACAGGTGCAGCGGTAACATTTTCCCAAATTAATTTTAGATTAGCTTCCGCAATATTTCTATGATCATAAATAAATAAAATGTGAATTTTGGCAATTTCTTTATGATAAGAATGTTCTATAAATTGTTAGAAATTGGGGGTGATATAAAAAGATAGACAAACCATAACATCTAGCTATGACTAACCATCTTTAGAAGAACCTCCACAGCACCCTTGCCATCACCAAGGGCTCCATCAATTTCATCCACCACCTGAAAAGAAAAGGCAATAGACAACCATTTTTACCACATGCAATAAGATGCAAAGTGAAAATACTAAAAATAAATAATAACCATAATAATAATATACCAGACACTTTGGTTTTGAATCAGACAAGACAGAGTTCATCTGAACCACATCAAGAATTTTGGCTTCAATTGTTGATGTAGAACGATCATTACTGGCATTAACCTACAAAATTTACAATTCTTATTTATATATGTTGAAATTATAAATTTAGTTAGGAAAGAGGAAAAGAGAACAAAGGCAATTAATAACCTGAAATTGATATTTGTATAAAGTAATACAAAAAAGATAAAGCACAAATCCCAATTTTCACTACTACTACACTCTTAATCCCAATTAAATAAGGAAATAAACCATGAGATATAACGAAAGAGGCAACCACTTCTAACAGATCATCTAAGATATCCTTAAACATTATTATACAACCACGAGATATAACGAAAGAGGCAACCACTTATAGCCCCATCCATTGCACCTCTTCCCAGGGTGTGCCTGCTTGCCAAGGGCTAAAGCAAGATCTTCAATGGCCCTCAGACGTCGATCCATTTCTTCAACAGGAGTGTTGTTTGCAGCCATTCTAGGGTTACGATGGGTATAGTACCTGATCGTATGTTTTTAAAATCCTAAGTGTTTGAATTCATTCTCAGAATCATTCCTCATCTCATATATTTGTATTATATATCAAAAATCAGATAATGCAATATAAATTCAAACAATAAACAATTTCT
Organism: Gastrolobium villosum; assembly: GCA_032173675.1. Taxonomy (NCBI): domain Eukaryota; kingdom Viridiplantae; phylum Streptophyta; class Magnoliopsida; order Fabales; family Fabaceae; genus Gastrolobium; species Gastrolobium villosum. The sequence continues at coordinate 49,615 of JAVKPL010014675.1, forward strand.
TTAAATAAATAAATAAATAAATAAAAATAATAAGAATTACATCATTCATCATTATTCAAAGGAAAAAAAATTACATCTAGAAGAAACCCCTTGGCCTATAGAAAATTCTACTCATTTGCTAAAATAAAATTTACAAGTCAATAACAGAGTCTAAATCACATAACAAGTCACAAAATAATTTCAAACATACAATTATTAGAATTTCAAATAAGTCTTCTTTAAAGGACGAGAAAATAACCCTTCACTACCCATCTCTCACGTTTAAATTTTTATTTTATTTAATTTTATTTTATTATCTATGTACTTATTTATTTATTTAACTCCAGGATCTTTCATCCCTTGAGTTAGTATCAAAAGTGAACCCAAGTTAAACTCAGGGCTATGGTACAATTTTGTAACATCCCAAATTTCTAACCATTTATAAAAATAATAATGATAATAATTTCAATAATTTTATAAATAATTGCAAAATTCAAAATAACCAAATTTGGGAAATGTTAGTGTCGCACTTGTACTATAGACAAGTGCAAGGCTAAAATTTATTACAAAAAAAAAAAAAAAAAAAAAAAAACTAAAACTAAAGACTAAGTTCAATGAAAGAAATATATCTTATATGTTTACTGAAGCTCATAAAAAAATTCTTTAAGCCTTACAGCTAGCTAGAAATATTTGAGTAGTTATACTCATTGCCGAATGCTAACCCCATCCTTTAGAATCTGTTTCACTAAAAGTCTGCTCTCCTGAAGGATCATTGCAGTTAAACAATCACAAACACAAAAGTCAGCATGGCTGATAATCTTAATCAAAAACAAATATATAACTCAGTATAAAAGATCTAATCAAATAACAATTTGACTCAAATAATAATTCAATATTCATCATATATAATTAAATCAATTATTATGAATTATCTTTATTAAATTATTTTAGTGGGAAGATAACCATGGTAGACCCAGGAAACTTTGTCAGTCTATCCTGTGACCTGAGAAACCCTGCCAGTTACAAATAATCAAATAGGCCATAATCAAAACATCTCTTCCTAGTGTGCACACCTCTTCCCAAAGTTGCTACTAGTATCCCAGAAAACTCTGTCAGACACCACTTTCAAAAGAACGGATAATATCTGTTCACACATCGTATAAATATATCGGAGGCATAAAGCCCAAAAGGTATAAATATATCCGTTTTCGCTAACTTCTAAAAGAAAAAGAATAATTTGGGGCAGAGAACCGGTTGGTAACCAGAAGAATATAAAAATAAAATAAAAGAAGTTTTTGAAGTAAGAAGAGAGAGAGTAGTAGAAGAGAAGACAAGTAGAGGAGAAATGTTGAAAAGTGAATTGGTTTGGTTAGGCTAGGCCTCTATTTATAGTTAAAGTTTTGGGCTCAGATATGGGTTTCGTGCATTTATTTCCTTATTCTTCATTGATGTATCTGGCTCAGATATTGGCTTCATACACTATTTCTTTTTTTATTTTTAATTTCTTATGGCTCAGAATATCGCTAACTCATTACTGACTCATTATTGACTCATCATATCTAATCAAATTACCAATCAAACATTAATGCATAAATGACCAATCAATTAATAATTAAAACAATCACAATTTATCATCTAATCTTAAATATATACACACATACACATTATTATTATTATTACTAATAATTTATAATTTATTACTATTGTTAATTTTTTGTATTATAAATTACTATTTTCCTGGGATATTACACCTCCAGACATGGAAACGGGTTTCACACTAGAATAGCCCTTCCGAACCGGGCTTCATCCAACGCTGATGTTAGGCCCATTACAGGTCAAAGCCCAATCAGAACAGAAGGACGTAAGGGGAACGAGACAATGGGATCTTGTAACATAACCCAAAGTGGAGGACAGGGATGTAATTCTGCTATGGATAATGTTGAGAATAATTCAGGGGACTCTATTGCCTCATACGAAGGTAGCAACACTAATGCAAGAAACCCTAATGCAATTGGGGGAGGAAGAGGGACCAGATACAGACGTCTCTCACCAGAGGTGGCTGAAAAAAGGTTGAAGAACTTGTGTTTTTGACTTTTCGTTGCGATGTCCCATATTCACCTGACCACATTTGTCAGCAACCCAACCCGTCGGTGATGATGTTGGGTGTCGGGGAGACAATTCCCGAGGAAGCGGAGATGCAAACGGCGAACGGAGAGGACAGAGATGTAGAGCAAGGACCGTTACAACTCAGCGTCCATAGTATCGTGGGTTTTACATCACGGCATTCTCGGAAAATATGGGGGGAAATCAAGGGCAGAAAAGTGATGATCTTGATTGATACAGGTGCATCCCACAACTTTCTGGACGGACACGCGGCTGAGGAATTAAATTTGGTCGCGGAAGGGTCGAAGGAGTATGTTGTAGAGGTGGGAGATGGGTATAGAGCCATCAGTAAGGGGGTTTGTAGGAAGGTACTGTTGAAATTACCAGGTATGACTATTGAACAAGATTGTTACTTGTTTAACTTGGGAGAAGTTGATGTAATTCTGGGGTTTGCATGGTTGGAGGGGCTTGGGGAAATTCAAGCAAATTTCAGAAAATTGATCTTACGCTTTCAGTGGAAGGGAAGTATGGTTGAGTTACATGGGGATCCCACATTGTCGAAGGAGAGTGTTACTTTCAAGGGGTTGGGTAGAGCTTTGAGGAAAGGGGCTGAGCGATTTTATGTGGAGTTGAAGTTATTGTCTGTTGAGGTTAAGGAGGAAGAGCACCCTCCTATTATTACACAAGTAATAAGGGAATATCAAGATGTGTTCAAAGTACCAACGGGTTTACCTCCAGTTAGGCACTGTGACTATCGTAATCTGCTGAAGGAGGGCGCTGCCATCCCTAATGTAAGACCATATCGTTATACCCCCAATACCAGAAGGAGGAAATCGAAAAATTTGTAAAAGAGATGTTAGTCACTGGATGGATGGATGGATTAGACCGAGTACCAGCCTTTTTTCAAGCCTTTTGGTGTTGGTGAAAAAAAAAATATGGAAGCTGGAGATTTTGCACAGACTTCAGGGCACTTAATCGAGTTACTATCCCAAATAAATTTCCCTTGCCAGTGATAGATAAGTTGCTCGATAAACTCAACGGAGCAGTCATGTTTTCAAAGTTGGATCTTAAATCTGGTTACCACCAGATTAGGATGAGGACAGAGGACATTGAAAAAACGGCTTTCAAGACTCATGAAGGACACTATGAGTACCAAGTCATGTCGTTTGGGCTAAGGAATGCACCATCGACTTTCCAATCCTTGATGAACGAAATATTTCGGCCTTTTCTTCGAAAATTTGTATTGGTTTTCTTCAATGACATTTTAATTTACAGCAAAGATGAGCAAACACATGTCAGTCAATTAATTCAAGTGCCGGAAGTACTAAAGAAGCATCAGTTCTTTGCTAATTTGAAGAAGTGTGTTTTTATTAAGCATGAGTTATTATATTTGGGTCATGTTATTTCAGGTACTGGGGTAAAAGCAGATGCGAAGAAAGTGGAAGCAATACAGAATTGGCCAGTACCACACAACTTGAAAGGGCTTAGAGGATTTTTGGAGTTGACTGATTATTACCGACGATTTATTAAAAACTATGGGATGATTGCCGGTCCTCTCACACAACTCTTGAAAAAGGACAATTTTCAAATGGGGGAGCTAGCTCAGCTCGCCTTTGAGAAGCTAAAGTAGGTAATGTTGCAATTACCAGAGCTGACTTTGCCAGATTTTGGTGAGGTATTCGTTGTGGAGACAGATGCTTCCGGGTCAGGTATGGGTGTTGTCCTCATGCAAAAGCCATCCACTTGCTTTTTTGAGTCATGCTTTTTCTGCTACAGCAAGGACTCTATTAGTTTATGAGAGGGAACTCAAAGCTATAGTATGTGTGGTGCAAAAATGGCGTCATTATTTGTTGGGGCGTCATTTCATTATTAGGACGGATCAAAGGAGCTTAAAATATTTAATGCAGCAACGATTAATGGGGGAAAACCAGCAAAAGTGGATGGTGAAATTGATGGGGTTCAATTTTGACATAGAATACAAGCCTAGCAACAATAATAAGGCAGCTAATGCTCTATCCAAAGTGGTGGAATACAAGGAAATGGCTGTGGTTTCTAGTCCGGATTTAACAACATTAACAAAAGAAATATTGGCTGATCCAGTAACGAAGAAGATTATGCAGGATGTTTTAAGCCCACACACACATTCAGGATATAGTGTGATTAAGGGGTGCTTATGGTTTCGAGATAGATTGGTGATTCCGAAAACTTCCCCACAAATTCTTGTTCTTTCACATGAATTTCATTCATCTCCGTGTGGGGGACATGCAGGGGAATTGAGGACTTACAAAAGAATTGCTGCTATTTTTTGGTGGAAAGGAATGCGAAAAAATGTTGAAGACTTCATTCGGGCTTGCGGTATCTGTCAACAACAGAAATACCAAGCTTTACAACCAGCGGGTCTTCCGAATCCTTTACCTATACCTGCTCAAATTTGGGAGGATATCTCTATGGATTTCATTGAAGGCCTACCAAAGTCAAGGGGAGTTGATACTATCATGGTCATTATTGATCGTTTATCAAAATATGCACATTTTGTCAAGTTGGCTCACCCATATACTGCAACAAATGTTGTTCTGTTTGTTCGTGAAATTATCAGATTACACAGTTTTCCATGCTCCATAATTTTAGATAGAGACCGGGCTTTTATTAGTAGATTTTGGGGTTGAGCTATTCGGGACTTCGGGTTATCGAGGACTAGACTGCGTTTTAGTTTGGCCTATCACCCACAGACGGATGGGCAAACTGAAGTTGTTAACAGGACTCTTGAAGCTTATTTGCGTTGTTTCGCAGTAGACCATCCTAAGAGTTGGTTCAAGTGGATACCTTGGGCTGAGTTTTGGTTTAACACCTCCAATAATAAGTCAACGCAAATGACTCCTTTTAAGGTAGTATATGGCAGAGAAGCTCCAACAGTGATTCTTATAACACCTCGTATTTCGAACACGTATAAATGTTTGAAAATAATGTGGATTAAGGGTAGGATTAGTGAAAATCCTGAATTAGGGGTCAAAATGCACAAGAAGGATAAAATGGTAATTTACCAAACACGTAACTCTAGGCAAGAAAAATTGAGTAGAAGGTCTCAAATGGTAAAAATAATGTCGGAAATGGATTCAGGACGAAAAATCGAGTGGATAGGCAAGTTTCAGAAATTTTGATGAATACTGATTATTCCGGTTTAAAATCAACATCAACATCACCTTTATCCCAAATTAATTGGGGTCGGTGGTAGATGAACCCACATGAAAGATATAAAATTGTAGAAAAAATAAAATAAAAATAAAAATAATAATAAATATATATATATATATTCCGATGTAAAATACTGCGGTATAATTATATCAATAAGCACGAAAATATGATCAGTATTTTTAAGAAGAAAAATATGATGTGAACGAGAAAAATACGTAGGTTATGAATTTGTAGGTTAAAATGGATGATTTAAGAATGTTAAGTGACATGTGAAACCCATTTTAAGTGATTTAAGTGAACTAAAGCCACCAAACACATGAAAATCAATCATTCTCTCTCCTCTTCTCTTTGAATGAGAAAAATACGTAGGTTATAATTATTCCAACTCTTTTTCTAGACATTTTTGAGAGAAACTCCCAACTACAAAATTGTTCCCCTTGATCTTGTGAGTGACTCTCATGTAGTGCACCTTGTGGGATCATTGTGTGAGGAGAAATCCTCCATTTTCAGCTACGAATTTGGAAGCATTTTGGAGAAATTTTGGTACTTTTTGGTTTGATTCATTGGTGGGAGATCATCCTCTTGGACACTAGGAAGCTATTGGTGGTAAGTTTTCACACTCTCATGGAGTTTATATTGAAATCATAAAATGGGTGAGGGTTTTGATTATGTGTTGATGAGTTGTGGTAGTTAGGAGCATTAAATGGTATGTCTCCTTTGGAATTAAATGCTTAGAATGATAAATGATGATGATTGATGCAAAAAAATTTATGGTGATTTGTAAAATTGTAACAGTGTGAAATATTAAGTTGAATTTCAATACTTTGTGATTTGGGATGATGGTATGATTGAATAATTGAGTTGTGGAGCATTAGTATGAGTTAATTATAGGATTATATGATGTGTGGAAGTGTGAAATCGGATTGAATACCCCTAGGTTGGTGGGCATGAACAATTCGACCTAATGAGGTCATGGATGGAGTGACGATGTAAAAATGGTATAGTTGATGTTGTATGTTGGGAAATGGTACTTAAATGGATAGTAGTGTATTGTAATATAGTGGGAATTAGAAGGAAGAATGTTGGATTTATGTATGTGGTGATTGACCTATAGGAATGATTAAAGAAAAATAAATGTAAAATAGCCCTTTGGCCTAAGTGAATAGATTTGGGAACTAGTATTTTGAAAGTGAATTGATTGCATTGAAATTGTATTGATGATCATATAAGTTGCCACTCACGGAACCAATAGAAGTGGAGTAAGCTTGGAGCTTATGTGGAAGAGCAATATTTGCAGAGTTGAGGTAAACTCTTGGTACTTGGGTTTTATCCCTTGTGTGTTCCACCACACCTAGTGGAAGGTTGTGGTTGGATTTTGTGCTTTTTGACATTGTGTGAAATGACATGTTCATGCATTATTGCTTGATTGTGTGACATGCTTGGAGCATGTTGTGTGACATGTCTGTGATCTCTAGCCAGTAGATGTGTGTGGTTTGGACTTCCGCTGGAGATATCCCTTTGGGGGATTCTGGTCGAGTTTTGCCGTGAGGCCGACTCTGCGAGCGGCACCAGGATGATCCAAATGTGGGACTTTTGCTAGATAGGGCTCATGAGGAGTTCCGGTTGGGTTTTGCCATGGGGTCGTCTCATCCATGGGAGAAACACTAGGAAGCTTCCCGGGAGTTATATGATATGGTCCTTGAACGGAATCTTTGTGGGGATGTTCTTGGATGTGAGCCCAACGTTGTGATTTTGTATGTTATGCATTTTATATGATGATCATTGTATGCACATTGAGTGAACCATGAGGTGGAGTGATCCTCTAGTATCCTTGGTTTACTGAGATATATCTGTATATCTCAACCCGCATTTGGGGACATCATTTCAGGTTATAGTGAGCATGGAGGACCATCGGGAAAGAGGCCCGCTTAGTGGAGGAGTTGGATCATGATATGCATATGTAGAGCATGGCATTTTGGAAAAGCATATTTGATGCACATAGCATTACATTTAGCATTTTGGACTTAGATCATGTACATATTGCATGTTGAGATTTTCATGCTTTTGTGGTGTTCATGATTAGATTCTAAGTCTTTTGTAATTGATTTACATTTCATGCCTATTGTTTATATTGACATATTGGTGAGTATGGGACTTGTCCATGGCCACATATTTTGCGTTTAGAGGCATTTGGATACTTGTGATGTAAAATGAGTCATATGATGTGTAAATGGCAAAGGATAGGGTGAATGATGTAAAATGATACATTGGTATTAGATTATGCATGATGGAAGGGCCTAGAGCCTACGTTAGTAATGGTACATGTGTTATATTAAGTATTAAAGTGTTAGGAATGAAATTATGGATCCCTTGTGAAGTCAAAAAGCTGTCAAAACTGGGATTTCACAATAGGGAATTGATTCCCTGCTGTTGGGAATCGATTCCCTGAAACAGAGCACGTAAATTTCAGCCACTGTGAAGGCTGGGAATCGATTCCTAAGGATGGGAATCGATTCCTAAAAACAGGGGAGCAAAAATTAGGCTTCTGTCTGTTACTGTAGCTGCTGGGAATCGATTCCTGGCTGTTGGGAATCGATTCCCACTGTGAAATTTTTGAAAATGAGTCATTTTATAACCTAGAGTTAATGGTATTACTTGGAGGGGTTATAATAAATAAGTTTTATACTTCCGCAAGTTTTGCACTTACAATTATGATGTTGCTTTTAATTGATTACGGAAATGGTTAATATGTAAAGATAAGGATTTAATAAAAGATAAAAGTTTACCCGTAATTTAATTAACTCAATTACTGTAATTGTAACTGCGCTTAATACCATATGCAATGATAACATTTCCGGTACGTAACGGGCTGTTACGATTCTGTTTGCAAGGGGTAGCACGGCTGTGGAAGCAGCTGATACGTGGTTAATTACTAGAGACCAAACACTGGTGAAATTAAAACAAAATGTATGTAAAGCTCAGGAGAGGATGAAGTTGCAGGCTGACAAGGGTAGGAGGGAAGTGGAATTTGCAATAGGGGATAAGGTTTATTTAAAACTTCAACCCTATAAGCACAAGTCTTTGGCTCGACAACTGAATCAAAAACTTAGTCCACGATTTTATGGGCCATTTGATGTTACTCAGAAGGTTGGAGTTGTGGCGTACAAGTTGCAGTTACCAAATTATTCAGAAATCCATTCGGTTTTCCATGTTTCTCAGTTAAAAAAAGCAATTAACCCTAATGTTCCAGTCATGCAGCTTCCAAAATGTTTGACAGAATCCTTGGAGTTGCAGGTGAAACCAGTTGCTCTCTTGGATGATAGAAGATTGCTAAATGGTCTAGTGGAGATTTTAGTGCAGTGGGAGGACTTACCTATATGTGAACGTTCTTGGGAGGAAATTGGTGCTTTCACGAACCAATTTCCATCGTTTCACCTTGAGGACAAGGTGAAACTCAATGGGGGGGAGTATTGATGTACCTGTACCATTAAAATATGTGTACAAGAAGAAAAAGGGAAGAAAGAGCGACCAACAAGCAACAAAAATAGGTGATGAAGTGGCTGAGGAGTTGGCTGTGCAAATAAATGATGAGGTGGAAGCAAGAGATGAAATTGATGATGAGCTGGCTGCACAAGAGCCTGATGAGCTGGAAAATAACAAAATGATGGTGATCAAAGAGAGAGAAGGGATGTTGGTTAGAGAAATGGACACATGGCAAGCTCTAAATGGAGAATCAGTAATGGGAGGGAGGCAAGGGAAGTAAGAGGAGTTAGTTATATTGGAAAGGTGGGGAATGGTGGATGGTATGGAATTTGTGTAAACGGGAAAAGGGGATTTGGGTTGCTCTGCAAGGTGGGTCGTTCCTTGTACAGAGGAGTGTCTTGAATTGTCTTTATCTTTGCTGGTTATTAGTGTCATTACGAGTATAATTACTAGGAGTCTATGTAGTAGTCAATTTGGTAAACCTGTGTTGATGTCATTTGGATTAGAGTCATGGAGTCTGTTGTTGAATTGTCTCTTTTTTCATCACTTGTGAGTCTGTGAATATTATTGCAAGGGCTAAGTTCCCATATTAATACAAAAATTACTGTTATACAATTTTGGTGCCATATTGGACAAGGTAAATCTGGAAAGAGGAGATGAGTCAAACAAAAGCTATGGCAGCAAAAAAATGTTGCTGGATAGACCCTCACTTGCACCGGAAGCTTGAGACGGCATGTAGAGGCTTTGACGGAGGTGCGAATTCAGAAAGCAGCTGACCTAGACACCGAGGGAAAATATCAATGGTAATGATGTGAAAGTCACACTTTCATGAAAGAAGACGTGCCAAGTGTGGTGAAGAGATAGAGGGTACAATAAGAGACACGACTTATTCAAAGGAAGAAAATAATCATGGAAATAAAGCAAAGCTCTTTGTTTTAGGGAATTCGATAGCAGAATAATGATGGGACAACTTGCAGAGGATGGAATCAATTTCCGGTATCATGTTGAACTTTTAAGGATTTAGGTAGGGAAGGATGAAAAGAAAGAATGAACTAATGAATAATATCAAATTGATATTTGTTTGATTTAATACAAAAGACAAATCACTAACCCCTATTTATTCTAATATTAGACTGTTACAATATAATTTTGCTTAAGTGTGAACCAACAGAAGATCAGTAGAAAGGAAATAGGAAAGATTGCTTTTTATTAATCCTCGAAACAGGATGTACAAGAGACTTGGTCTTTACAAGAGAAAAGGTCCCTTCTCAATGAGAAAAATCTCATTTCTACTAACAATCAATCCCCCTTAACACCACCAATACAGTTCTATTTATGAAACTTTTAACTAACTAACTGCCTACCCTAAGGTTTCTTTGGTATAATCTATATTCTTGTGGGAAAATACCCGCCAAACATTTGGTTGACCACCTTTAGACAAACCACCTGTAACAATATCCCCTCCTTGGGAAACAACCTTGTCCCCCAAGTTAAGATCCAGAAATTGTTGTTGAATGATAGAGAACTCTTCCCAAGAAGCTTCTACAATTGGTCACTGCTGCCAATGTATGAGCACCTGATCAATAGGAAGCTCTTGCTGATTAAGAGTCTTGGTTTCCTAAAACAACAACAGGATGATACAGAGTTGGTTCAACATGAAATTCTTTTGGCAGATGAGGCTCCACTACATGGTTGTGATACATGAAATACTGGGTGAGTCCTAAATTGAGAAGGAAGTTGCACTTGAATTTCGTTCTTTTGTAGGTGGGGGTATCTATAGGGTCTCACGTTTACAAGGTCAGTTCCCTTCATTCGATTGACCTCCTTTAGACAAATCACCCGTAACATAGACACCTGATCCTAATCATACAAGGACACAAATCATGAAGTATGACAATATATGAACACCCTTCCTAAGAGATTACGTAAGATACTCTAAATATTCTTAAGATACAACAATGATATTGAGATATTTTCTACATATTCAAAACGAAATTATTAACACAAGCAGCAACTAAACTAAAGCTAAAAGATTAATCGGAACCAATATGATAAAATGGTACTTGACAAATATAGTTCAACCACATCAAGTAGTTCCCCTTGGCCATATGCAATAACATCAACATCAACATCAACATCACCTTTATCCCAAATTAATTGGGGTCGGTGGTAGATGAACCCACATGAAAGATATAAAATTGTTGAAAAAATAAAATAAAAATAATAATAATAATAAATATATATATATATATATGTATATATAAATAAATAAAAGTGAAAAAGAAAGGGACAAGAAGAAGTGGGGGAAATGAAGGGGAAAAGGACTAAAAAGGGACCATCTGGAACATAGGAATAACCACGGGTCTAACCCTCCACCATACTTATAGATTTTCTCCATTCCGTTCTAAGACATACCGTCCGCCAATCTATATCCCACTCCATTAAATCTTGTTTTACTACCTTCCCCCAAGTAAGTTTCGGCCGACCTCTGCCTCTTTTGTGTTGAGCTCTTGGTAACAAACTTCTGTTCTTACAAGAGCATCCACGGGCCTTCTCATCACGTGCCCAAACCACCTCAATCTATGTTCTCTCATCTTCTCGGCAACCGGTACTACTCCGACCTTTCGTCGAATATCTTCATTTCTTATCTTATCCATCTTTGTGTAACCACACATCCACCTTAACATCCTCATCTCTGCTACTCTCATCTTATGCTCATGTTGCCTATGTGCTGGCCAGCATTCCGCTCCATATAGCATTGCCGGTCTTACTGCCGTTTTATGGAATTTTCCTTTTAACTTAAGGGGGATTTTGCGGTCACACAAAAAACCAGATGCACTGCGCCATTTCATCCACCCTGCTCTGATTCTATGATTTACATCCTCATCAATCTCTCCACCTTTTTGTAAAATGGAGCCCAAGTATTTAAAAGCATCTTTTTTGGGTACCTCTTGACCAATTAAATGCACGGGCTCTTGGTCCTCATCTCGTACCAGAGAAAACTCACACTTCAGATACTCAGTCTTGCTTCGACTTAATGTGAATCCTTTGGATTCCAATGTGCTTCTCCACAATTCAAGTTTTCTATTAACACCCTCCTTGCTCTCATCAATAAGCACAATATCGTCTGCAAAAAGCATAAACCATGGCACTTCCTCTTGAATATCTTTTGTTAGTTCATCCATAACTAAGGCAAAAAAATAAGGACTTAGAGCCGACCCTTGGTGTACACCAACCGTGATAGGAAAATAACTTGATGTTCCGATACAAGCTTTTACACATGTAATAGCCCCATCATACATATCCTGGACTGCCTTTACATACTTACTTTGATGCAATAACAAAGACATACAAGAAAAAAATCCTTTCTATCAAACGAATACATCAATACATACTTTACAGTAAGTGAAATTAGTTTTAAATAATTCATCAAATCACCAACAAATTTAGCCAACCAAATGATACAAAATGCATAAAACACCACGAAGAATATTAAACTTTATTATCTTAATAAATAAACAAAAAAGAGAATACAGCTTGAAGAGTTATGATTCTGCATGTAAAATAGTATAGGAAAATACCTCCACTACATGATATCCACAATGCCTAGCAGCTACATGGGCAAGTGTTGTCTTTCCAAGCCCTGGTGGTCCACAGAGAAGAAGGATCTGTAATCATAAAGATTCAGTCACCAATGGGATTCAATACTTATAATTAGACAACAGGTTGATGAAAGGCCGACCCAGTTCAAATACCCACTTCATGAGTGTCTGGGGAAGGGAATACTCTAGGCAGTCTTTCCCCTGCTTTTTGCAAAGAGGCTGATTCGAACCCGCGACCTGACACACCACGGCAAGCAAGCTTACCGCTGAGCCAAGCCGGCCCTTCAACAGGTTGATGAAACATTTATATAAATCAAATGGCTGAATCACAGGCCATGTATGGACAAATCGATGACCAAAGTGTAACTGCACTATCAGAAGGATAAGACTACTAATAATAATAATTTGTTGTGTTACTAAAAATGTTTTAAATATTAATGATATCAACATAAAATTAGAAATTCCTGGAAGAGCTCAAAAATTAAAAAGTTTTTTTTTTTATAATCCATAAAAAAATGTAAGATGGGAATCTGGTCTACTTGGACCTGGAGCGCTTCTCTATTAAAAAAAATTCTAGAAGGAAAGAGAGGAAGCTGCAATAAGTGACAATTAATGCTCAATGTGTTAGAATGTGATTTGGAGGGCAAATAAATATGTTACTCCAAGAACTATTAAATGATCAGAAAGCACAATTAAAATAATGTTCAGGTGGAAGCTGAAGGAAAAAAGTTGTTTCTAATGTATCAAAAATCATCAACAGATTTTTTATGTTTCGACCATAACATGTTTATGATAAGAACCGGATCAAATAACAGTAAAACAGAGACAAACAACAGTGTTTTTGCCCAGAAAAGGATCTTGATTTTCTATATATTTTAACCAGAATGTAAATTACAGAATTCAAATACATTAACAGTAAAATACTGAAAGCAAAAAAGCTAAATTTTAGTACATTCGAGAGGTACTGACTCTCCCAATTCCAAGTCCAATATTTCCCAAGCTGCCTTTACACCACATATTTCCTCTCTTATACTTAGCCTAACCTCCTAGAATATTCTAAAGTTAGTTACGCCACCTCATTGGTAGAACATAATTCCCTACATGAGTATATTCCTATCAATTTACCTTTGGAGAAAAAAGCATACCATTTTGCAAAGTAATCTCTCAAAAATAAAATGAAGTAATACCTTCATTATTATGCACCCAACCATTGTATGTGCTTGAATGTGTGTGTGTGTGTGTGGTGTATGTGAGGCTCTGGCTGAGTACAAGTAAAGCTAAAGTGTTGTATAACAAGCAGCCCATATGCTAATCATAACCCGACTTGAATATGAAATAATATGTTGTGTATTAATCATTTTTATATCTCTCATGTGGGTTCATCTACCACCGACCCCAATTAATTTGGGATAAAGGTGATGTTGATGTTGATGTTGTGTATTAATCTAATACAAAGAGTTACAATATATAGAGACCCTAATGGGCTTAAGTGAGAAGCCCAGATCTAATCCAAAAAGAATATATACAGATAGGAAGTAATCTATTCAAATCTAATCATATCTATTCTAACACTCCTCCTCAAGCTGGTGCGTATATATTGTGAGCACCAAGCTTTATACAAATGTATTCAACCCGAGGACAACTAAGAGCTTTAGTGAAGACATCCGCTAATTGATCATTAAAGTTGACAAAAGCTGTCTTGATTTCTCCTGACTGAATCCTTTTTCGAATGAAGTGACAATCAATCTCTATATGTTTAGTTCTTTCATGAAATACAGGATTAGAGAATATATATAGCGCAGCTTGATTATCACAAATGAGTGTCATGGGTTGTTTCTGTTCACAAAGCTGAAGCTCCTAAATCAACTACTTTAACTAGATTAACTCACATGTAGTAATTGTCATTGCACGATACTCAGCTTCTGCACTAGATCGAGCAACAACAGATTGTTTCTTGCTCTTCCAAGAAATTAAGTTTCCTACAAAGAAGACACAATAGCCAAAAGTAGAGCGTCGGGTGATCCTGCCCAATCAGCATCTGAATAACCAAAAATTTCTATATTTCCCTGATCCGAATACAACAAACCTTTTCCTGGTGCTCCTTTGATGTATCGGAGGATCCTCACAGCAGCATCCCAATGAGAATCACAAGGGGAATCAAGGAACTAACTAGCCGTACTAACAGCGAAAGAAATGTCTGGCCTAGTCACAGTAAGATAATTGATCTTCCCAATTAGCCTCGGATAACGACCAAGATCAGATAACGGCTCCCCCTGTCCGGGCAATAACTTGACATTGGGATCCATGGGTGCATCAATTAGTTTACACCCCAACATACCAGTCTTTTCTAGGATATCCAAGACATACTTCCTTTGACAAATAGAAATGCCCTGTCTAGATTGTGCCACCTCAATTCCCAAGAAGTAACGCATCTTCCCAAGGTCATTTGTTTGAAATTGACTGAATAAATATTGTTTTAACTGACGAATTCCAGTTTGATCACTCTCGGTGATAATGATGTCATCAACATAGACTAACAAATAGATGCACTTATCAGGAGATGTGATCCTATAAAATACAGAATGATCAACTTTACTGCAAAATTAAGCCAAACGCCTGAAAAGCAGAACTGAAGGGACTGAACCATGCCCGAGGAGACTGCTTGAGACCATATAAGGATTTGCGAAGACGGCACACCTTCCTAGACTCCCCCTGAGCAACAAAACTAGGTGATTGCTCCATGTAAACTTCTTCTAGGAAATCACCATGAAGAAAGGCATTTTTGATGTCAAATTGAAGGAGTGCCCAATGACGAACAGCAGCACGAGCAAGAAATAGGAGAACTGATGCCATCTTAGCGACCGAAGAGAATGTATTGCTATAATCAAGGCCGGAGATTTGAGTAAAACCCTTTGTAACTAGGCGTGCCTTAGAGACGATCAACATGGCCATCAGGTCCAACTTTCACAGTAAAAACCCAGCCACAACCAACTATAGACTTTTCTAGAGGAGCATAAACAAGGTCCCAACTGCCATTGGAATGAAGTGCAGTCATCTCATCAAGCATCGCTTGGCGCCACCCTGGATGGGAAAATGCTTCACCTATGGTCTTAGGAATAGAAACAGAAGACTAGAAAGAAAGGTGAAATGGGGAGGAGAAAGACGGTCATAGCTCAAAAAGGTATAAAGAGGATAAGGGTTACAAATAGTACGTGTGCCTTTTCTTTGAGCAATAGGAAGAGCTTCTGGTGAAAGAGCCGGAGGGGAAGAATCAACTGGAGTGGGCGATGAGTCAGCAAGAGTCGAGTCGACAGGAGGCATAGTTTTGCGACACTAATAGGTGAGAAGTGGACAGTCCTCAAGTATGGAAGCAATAGGTTGCTCATCTGGAATAGAAGTACCTGCAACTGGTAAAGACAAGTCAAGAAAAGGAAAACGAAGAACGTGATCAACCTGTGACAATTGAGATGGGATAGAATTAAAGGGTTGTTGATCAAGAAAAGTGACATCAGCGGAAACAAAGTAACACTTAAGATCGGGAGAATAACAACAATAACCATTTTGAAGACGAGAATAACCAAGAAAAATACATTTAAAGACTTTGGATGTTAGCTTGTCCTTACCAGGAGTGAGATCATGAACATAACAGGTACAGCCAAAGACATGTGGGGATAGAGGATAGAGGGGAACATCTGGAAGCAACAAGTTATAAGGAATGTCATTATTAAGCACAGATGAAGGCATACGATTAATGAGAAAACAAGATGCAAGGACTGCACCGGCCCAGAAGTGAAAAGGAACATGCATGTGAATAAGAAGAGTTCGTGCAGTCTCAATGAGATGTCTATTTTTACGTTCAACTACTTCATTTTGTTGTGGAGTGTGAGGACAAGTAGTTTTGTGTAAAGTACCCTGTGTGGCTAAGAAATTAGAAAAGTCAATAGAAACATATTTCTTAGCATTATCACTACGTAAAATACGAATAGAAGCACAAAATTGAGTTTGAATTTCAGCAAAAAAAATTTGATAAATAGAGAATACCTCAACTATTTTTCATTAAATAAATCCAAGTACAACGTGAAAAATCATCAATAAAGGTAACAAAATATCGAAACCCTAAAGCAAACACACTACGACTTGGACCCCAAATATCTGAATGAATAATTGAAAAGGGAGCATCAACTCGTTTATTGACTCGATTGGCAAAGGAAGAGCATATGTGCTTCCTTTGCTGACATGACTGACAATCTAAAGTCTGAAGACCAGATAAAAAAAGGAGCCATCTTCTGCAATTTTGAAAGACTAGGATAACCGAGGCGACTGTGAATGAGTTATGGAGATTCTGTGAGAGTGCAAGCAACTTAAGGACTCGGCACAACCAGGTAGAACAGACCCCGTGATTCACGACCCACTCCAATCGTCTTCCCCGTACCCGGATCTTGCACAGAAACATAATGGTTTGAGAAGGTAACAATACAATTAAGAGAGTTGATCAATTTAGTAACAGAGATTAAGTTATAAGGGATATCAGGAATGTAATAGACTGATGTCAAGGTCAATGAGGAGGTTGGACAAATTTGTCCAATCCCATGAACAGGGGTTTTAGTGCCATCAGCAAGAGTAAAAGAGGGTAAATTATCAGAATATGTAAGAGATGAAAAGAGTTCTTTATTACCACAAAGGTGATCAGTAGTACCTGAGTCAAATATCCAAGGACCAAGTGATGCAGAATGAGAAACACAAGCAACGGGATTACCTGTTTCTGAAGCAAAGGCCTGAGACTGAGGAGAGGCAGTCTCAGGCCTTCCTGAGAAGGGTCTGGAGTGCTGCATAGTCTTCAGAGGAGAATGAGACTGTATCATTTGAAGCAGTATCCGATTGAGCTATATTAGCAGCAAGAGAAGGTCACAGGTGAGGATACTTTATATAGCAACGTTCCTCATAATGACCAAGTTGCTGACAATAATGACAACGGGGTCACTGACCACGTCCTCCCTGGCCTCTACCACAACCACAACCACCTCCAATGTTTCCGCGAAAGTCAGTACGAGAAACTAGAGTAGTGGAATCAACAGAAGATGATGCAGGAGCAGATTTCTTATTAAAGTTCAGAAGATGCTGATACGTCATTAATAGATCAGGATCCCCACTGATCAAGATAGTATCCCGGACATTATCATATTCTTCGGGAAGACCAGAAAGCATGGCAACCATAAAAAGACATTCCACCTGTTTCCGATATGCAGAGGCATCAGTAGGGTAGGGCAGCATATCCAAATATGCCTGCATCAGATACCAACATATGCCAACATAAAGGGCCGGCTTGGCTCAGCGATAAGCTTGCTTGCCGTGGTGTGTCAGGTTGCGGGTTCGAATCAGTCTCTCTGCAAAAAGCAGGGGAAAGACTGCCTAGAGTATTCCCTTCCCCAGACACTCACGAAGTGGGTATTTGAACTGGGTCGGCCCTTTATGTCTCCATCTGAGTGTCAGATGATTTGCGCAGATCCATAAACTGAGACATGATGAAATAGAGCTGCTGAACATCATTAGTGTAGAGGTGTTTTGCTTCCTCCCACACTTCATTGCAAGTTTGAAAAGAATAGAAAATATCCAAGACGACTGGATCAATAGACTGCCAAAGGATACTCAGAAGCTGGTTGTCAATCCTTTCCCAATCAGATTTTTCCTCCTTAGGAATATAAGTAGATTTAGTCGTGAGATGGTTCCCATGGCCCTGTCCAAAGAACCAAACTCGAACAAAAGTGGCCCAATTCTTGTAATTAAGAAAACCCTTCAGCTTTGAAGAGGTAATGGGCCCAACATTGGTGGAGATGACATTAGGAGAACTTTTGGCAAGACGAGAATGAGAACTGATCTCCGAATAAACAGGGGACGATTCTGCCATTATAATAGATCACAAGGATGTACAACCAAGTGAATAGAAACTAACTTGATCGCAAATCAAGAAAAGGTGCGCACAAAAAGTGAGACCCACAAAGAACCAACCACATATGGAAAGAGGAGAAGAAGGCGAAACTTTCTATCCAAAAACGGCCGGAAAACTCCACCGGAACAGTGCACACGGGCCGGTTGAAGGTGGCGCGTGAGCACCACGCGCAGAGGAAACGGGCAGCGCGTGGCTAACGCGACGATGGTCGGACCACCACAGAACTGGTCGCCGGGAGGAGATGGTCCTGATCGCAGGTAGTCTGGGCTAAAAACTCGCCGAAAAACTTCTCCAGCGGCCAAAACAGAGACGGACGATGGTTCTGATGGCAGTCGGAGGTGCTGACGCGTTTAGAAATTACTCAGAAGGGGCTTACAGCCCTAGATGGCTTGTCGGAAGGACGCGCGGCAAAGAAAATATAACTCCTAAGCAGTGGGCTTAGGTTTTAAAGCGAAAACAAGGTTTTAAGCGAAAGCCAAGGTCCCCATAACAAAAGAGCTCTGGTACCAACTTGAATATGAAATAATATGTTATGTATTAATCTAATACAAAGAGTTACAATATATAGAGACCCTGATGGGCTTAAGTGAGAAGCCCAGATCTAATCCAAAAAGAATATTTACAGATAGAAAGTAATCTATTCAAATCTAATCATATCTAATCATATCTATTCTAACAACCCAAACACTAATACATATTCTTACAACATTGTGGGCCACAGCCGGAGAATAATGTAAAATTGCTTATTATGCCCAACTTCTCACAAAACTAACACAAATCTACCAATTTTGTTACTATTGCATATTGCTTCCCAAAAAATGATAAGTGCGTATATAGTACGTAAGAGTAACCATTTTACTAAAAAGCTCATTAACCAGACAATTCTCAAAATGAAAATGCAATCAGGCGATTCTTATACATACCTTCTCTTCTGGTGGACCAATATTCCTTGACTTCATATTCCATGTATCCTGAACACTCTTTGAATTACCACTCTCATCCATACTTCTCGAATTTATATACCTCCCACTACTCGATTTGGGTCCTCTGTTTATCCTTGGAAACTTTGAATAAAAAGGCTTCTGATTTTGGGCAATAGAAGAATGTCGTTTCAAAGCAGAAAAAACATCATCTGATGTCCTTCGAATTTCAGATCCAAACACAACAGAATCCCATTGTTTCAACCACAAGAGTACCTGCTCTAGACAACAATCAATTCGATTAATGGCAATAAAAGCCAAGCCATGAAAGCCAAATAATAATGTCTTTCAACTATAGTAATTTTGATCAATGATTGCCGTAGCATTTTAGCTATGGCAAATATGTACCTCACGATTTGTCTGTTCATCACTAAGAAGCTCAGTAAATGATTTCGGAGCATATTTATCTACCCAAAGTTGCCCATTAACCAATCGTGTTTCGGGAACATCTACAACACTTTGGCATTCAGAACTAGCTTCCAAGGCCTTCAGCATCACAAGAAGAATAAGCATTAAGAAACAACACAAGTCATGTCTGATAACCAATTTTAGATGTTTCCAAGTAATAAACAACCATAATGCATAAATGTTGAAATTTTAATTCAAGCTTTAGGCACTTGAAGTTCAAAATAGACAGTTTTAAGTCCAAACCTTAGCCAAAGCCTCTTGCTCCAATTTTTCAAATAGAATACTAATCGGTTCTAAACTAAGATCTGCAAGCAAATAAAAATCCAAGTTATCCAACATCTTGACATTTTAAAATGTAGTATAGTTCTGGACATCCGCGTCATTTTTATCATCCATCTATAACTAAGATCTGCAAGCAAATAGAATACTAATCGGTATTAACTATTAAATGAAGCAGCTTATCAAAATTAAATGAAACATAACATCAACGGCAACGTCATTTTATCCTAAATAGAATCAGCAATGATGAACACATATAAAAGCAAGAACGGTTTAAGAAAAATAATATATATAATAGTAATAAATAAGAAATAAATAAAACAATCAAATTTATAGGCTAAATGAAGTTAGAATCCTAATTAGCTTGGGGCATATGAAATGTTACCAGCAGAATATCCTTTACAATCGAGCTTCCTTACACGCTCCTCTCCTTGGAACCGATTCAGCTTGGCATAAACCCTATCACCATTGGGCGCGGTGACCGGCATACACTCCCCGTCAATCTTCGACGCGTACCTGGACAACATCGTTTCCTTCACTTTTTCCACCTGAGGAGGAGGAGGAGGAGGCGAGTAACGCAGCCAGTCTTCATCGGCGGCGGAGGAATTCTCAACCCTAACCCTAAACATTTTCTCCTCATCGGGAGAATCCAAATCCAAATCCGAACTCGAACGCGAACGCTTGAGACCGTTGATTTCGGGTTCCAAAGGAAACGCGAGATCTGGAGGTTGTTCGCGTTGGGGTTCGGTTTGATCGAAGTCTGGGTGGTAATCGTCTTGATCTTGATCTTGGTGTTCATCTTGTTCGTGGAGATGAGAATCTGATTCCAGCAATTCAAGCTCTTCGGGGAGGGGGATGTCCATGTCTATGTCCAATATCCACTGCAGGTGTATGATGGTATGGTGTTACAGCGATTTCAAATATGTGTGGCGAGGTGAGGCTTTATAGCTGGAAATAGCGGTAACTGGATTGCTTTTGGCGGGAAATTAATCAAATGATAAAAGATTTATTTTTGGTAAATAATTACGAGATTTTTTAACATCAAACAAAACTATAATAACAATAATATATTTATTTAGCAACACAATTTCCACACACAAAAAAAAAATAAATAAATAAATGTTCTGATTTGTACCTATAACACAGCTCTAAGGATTATTAGAAGCCCAAATGACTATAGAAAAAATAACCCCTCACAAGATGTAACCCAATAACATATTTAATTCATATGAAATTTGTAAATCCAAGCAGTCCCCATTTACTTTAACGAATGTTGAAATAACACATATGTTTCGAGCCGAGTCTCAGCTTGATAATCTACGGTGAGATGAGCACCCTCACCAACGGGCTAACCAGGATACAATTCAATGAAACTGTTATGCAAAGACAATAGGATGATTCCACAAGCTGGATACGCCGCATACCGCAAAGCTGGAGGCAATAGCCCAGGCACATTTATTTGGGTCTTTTACCCCTTAATATTCCTATTTGATATTGGGCGGGTACATTTTACGCGGGGCCTTTTGGTTCCGTTGGAGTATAGTGAATTTGAGCCCCGCTCTTTCCCTTAACAAAACTGTTCGAAGAACAAATACTTTTTTAGTTCTCACAAATTGTACGATATCCGCTTTAGTCTCTAACAAATAAAAATGACCATTGTGGTCCTTAAAAAATTCAAAATGGACTCATTTTAGTACTTTTAGGGATTAATATAAGTCTTTTTTGAATTTGTGAGACCATGATTTCAACTAAATTGGTCAATTTTGAATTTCTTAGGGACCACAATGGACCTCTTTATTTGCTAGGAACTAAAACGGATATCGTGAAATTTGTTGAGACCAAAAAAAGTATTTACTCTTTTTTAAGTAAGTTTCGCCCCTCCCCTTGGCAACTTGGATGGCGTGCCATGTAGCTCAATCTCAATAGTCTAAGTCTCTTTCTCTAACCTGTAAATAATCCTCCATCCAAAAAAAAAACTTATTGGGCTGGGGAAGGGGTGAGACTTCTCGACGGAACCAAATGCCTCTAACAATAAGTTTAAAAATATAAGAGAAAATTTTGAGAAGCTTTATGAAAAATATGCGAGCAATAGGAAAAACTACTAACAATTTGAAAAGGGAGGTCTGCTAGGGTTTGTTGAGGTCTGCTAGGGTTTGGCTCGTTTATGGTGGAAAAAGGGGGGGGCGTCCCCCCATCACTCAGGGGGAAGGGGGAAATACCAGAGAATCGAAGAAGGCAAAGAGCGATGTGCTGTTAGATCAGGAAATGCGCGATGGATCTCAGATTGTGGGCACAATGGAGATCGAATCAGGTGAAAGAGTCTTGAATTCTGAGGCTGAGGGGATGGACACAATGGTTGAACCGGTTGGGGAGGCACGTAGGGACCCCCGTAGGCTGGTTTCATACAAGGATAAACTCATCCAAGTTAATGGAGTCTGGGACGGGTTCCACGCGAACGAAGATGAAGACTGGCTGGCACAGTGTAAGAGGGAGGAAGAAGAGGAGAAAGAAGCTATGAGAGCTTACGAACAAACAGGGGAAGATGACCCCCTAAACCCGTACTTCCAATTCGACATTTTGGAGAAGCTGGAGCAATGCAAGAGATGGCGTAATGCCCTAATCGTGAAGTTGATGGGAAAACGAATTGGGGCAAAATTTCTTTGGAACAGATTGCATAAACTGTGGCATCTCGATGGTGAATACAAAGTCTTAGATCTGGAGAATGACCACTACTTGGTCGAGTTTGAGAAGGTTCAGGACTACCTCTTCGTTCAGCAACAAGGCCCGTGGATAGTCGCTGACCATTATCTCATTGTCCAGCGATGGAGACCAAATTTTGACCCACATGATGACAGGGTGAAGAAGTTGGCTGTGTGGATCCGAATCCCAGGAGTTCCGCGGGAGTTCTACACCCACAAAGACCTTTGGAGAATGGGAAACATGGTGGGGAAGACTCTCAGAATTGATGAAAGCTCTCTCAGGACAGGTGGTCTACATGAGGAGGTAACTGATAGAGGTAGGTTTGCCCGTATTTGCGTAGAAGTTGATTTGAGTAAAAGCCTGTTGTCCAAATTTCGGATTGGTCAAAGGCAATTGTTTATAGGTTATGAAGGATTACATCTTATTTGTTTCTTGTGTGGCCAATATGGCCATAGGAAAGACCATTGTTCGATGAATCCTGTGAATAATAAGACTGTTGAGGGGAATACAGGTGAGGCTATGCATGGTGAGCACCCTGAGCAGTGCCAGGGTGAAGGGGAATCTACAGGTGAAGTGGAAAAGAGCCAGGAGGTAGAGGGGTTTGGTACCTGGATGACGATACAAAGGAGGAATAATAAGAGGCCAGCTATGACAAACAAATCCAAGGAACAGAGCTTGGGTAAAGGAAAAATCGGAAGTGAGCAAAATGGGCAGGGTCAGAAGCCTAACGCTTCAGGGTCCAGATTTGAATCCCTTGGGGATGAGGATGGGAAGGAGACCATTGAGACTAGAAGGAGTGTGAGTGCCTCAGCGGAGGATAGTAATTTAAAAAGGAATCCGGAAAATAGAAAGAAAAAAGCCACTGCTGATAGAACTGGCCCAAAACAGGGGCCTGCAGTCGTTGAATTATCTCCAGAGAAACAGATGACTCATCCATCTAAGTCACTAGGTCCTGCCACTGCTGATAGATCTGGCCCAAAACAGGTGCATGCCCAAAGGAATTCTGGTAGGGAGGCTATCCTGGTGAGTAGATCAAGTGTCAGACTGAAACCTCAGGGGGCAGCTCCCATGCATGAGAAGACCTTGAATATTGGGCCAGAGTGTAGTCTATCCAAACACACTGGCCCAGGTCCAGGGGCTGTCTTAGTTCCAGATTTTAAAGAAAGTCCTCCCGATGATAGTGGGAGAGGTAAAAATATATGCCAGGAAGGTAGAGTGTCCATGATTCTGGATGATATTACTAATGTGGAGGGAGGAAAAAGAACCAATGGGGTGGTTTGACTGACTCTGCGTGTTTCTTTGGCTTATTAATTTTATCTTGATGATAGTATGCACTTGGAACTGTAGAGGGGTAGGGAAAAAAGGTTTTTCTACTCTTATTAAAGATCTGGTGGTTCAGAATAAAATTCAAGTACTTGCCTTGCTTGAGACTAGAATCAGTGGGAAGAGAGCTGAAAATATTACTAGGAGATTGGGTTTTGACAGCTGTTTCAGGAGAGAAGCAGTGGGTTTTTCAGGGGGCATCTGGCTTCTTTGGAATAAAAGTGCTACTTGTGTTAGCATTTTAGAGGATAATCACCAATTTGTTCATACCAAGCTGAGGTGGCCGGGTGTTGATCAGGAGGAAAACTTCACTTTTGTTTATGGTAGCCCCAGGAGGATGGAAAGAAGGGAACTATGGGATAGTTTGAGGAGAATTAGCAATGGGGGTATGAACAAATGGGCTGTCATGGGGGATTTTAACGTGTTACTTGAAGCAGGGGAAAAACAGGGTGGATCAGGTTTGTGTTGGGGTAGTACTGATGAATTTGCTTCTTGCCTTAATGACTACAGTCTGTTTGATTTGGGCTTTACTGGCCCGAAATTTACTTGGAAAAGGGGCTGCCTTCAAGAAAGAATTGATAGGTTAGTGGTTAATGAAGCTTGGCATCTGGGGTTCCCTAATAGGTCTATCTCTCACCTTCTGTTTAATGGGTCGGATCACAGGCCTATTATCCTTAGGGATACCTCACCTGTTGATCATAATAAGGGCCTGAAACCTTTTCGTTTTCTGGCTGCTTGGTTGACAAATGATAGTTTTGGAGATGTGGTGAAGGGATGTTGGCAGCGTAATTCTGAGTGGATTCCAGCTAAAACTAAGTTCCATCAGGATGCTACAACTTGGCACCATAATAGTTTCAAGGCTAGGCAAAATAAGAAATACCATATCCAACGTAGATTAAGAGGAGTTGAGTTCCAGCTTAGCAAGGGTCCAAATGAGGCTCTTGACAGATTGCACAAAGACCTATGGCAGGAATTAAATGCTATCTTTGTCCAGGAGGAGCTAACTTGGTTCCAACGTTCAAGATGCAATTGGTTGGCTTTCGGTGATAGAAACTCAAGATTCTTCCACTCAGCTACCATTGCCCGAACAAGGAGAAATAAAGTAACAGCTTTAAGAAATGATGAGGGAATTTGGGTAGAAGAGCCAGAGGAGCTCAAACTCTTAGCTGTTAATTACTTTAAAAATCTGTACGAGGAGGAGGTCCATAACTTACCCAAGCTGTGTATTGGAGGTTTATTTCCTTCCTTGGAGGATCATACTTGGAGGAATTTCAAAGCTGCCCCAACTTCAGCTGAGATCAGAAGTACAATCTTTGGGATGCATCCGTTCAAAGCCCCTGGAGTGGATGGGCTTCATGCTGTCTTCTTTCATTCCCAATGGGATATTGTGGGAGATTCAGTTTGTAACACCATTAAGGACATCTTTAAGGACCCGAAGAGAGTTACAGGTATTAACCAAACCTTAATTTGTCTGATTCCCAAAGTCGAGAATCCTGAAGCTATAAGTCAGTTTAGACCTATAAGTTTATGCAATGTCATCTACAAGGTGGTTACAAAAATTGTGGCTTCCCGTTTGAAGAATTATATGAGGGATCTCATTATGCCGAATCAGTGCAGCTTTGTGAAAGGGAGGCATGCTTCGGATAATATTGTGATCAGTCAAGAGATATTTCATTCCATGAGAGCTAGGAAAGGAAAGAAAGGTTGGATGGCTATTAAGGTTGACCTGGAAAAGGCTTATGATAGAGTTAGCTGGGAGTTTCTCAGGGAGACCCTCCAAGTGGCTGGTTTTCCTAGTTCCATGGTGGATCTTATTATGGAGTGTGTGTCATCATCATCCATGAATTTGCTTTGGAATGGCGCCCAAACAACTGATTTCACACCCTCTAGAGGTATAAGACAGGGAGATCCTCTATCTCCCTATCTTTTTGTTCTGTGCATAGAAAGACTTGGTCAACTCATTAATGTGGCCGTGAATCAGAAGAGGTGGCATCCGATTAAGCTGGGTAGAAAAGGTCCTCCCATTTCCCACCTGTTTTTTGCAGATGACCTGCTCCTGTTTGCTGAAGCCTCGGTAGAGCAAGCTGGGCTGGTTTCTGATATTTTGAATCATTTTTGTAATGCTTCTGGGCAGAAGGTGAGCAACAGTAAGACAAGGTGCTTCTTTTCGAGAAATGTGAATCATGTTAAGAGAGGAGATCTTTGCCAAATTTTGAATTTTGCTCCAACTGCTGACTTAGGCAAGTATTTGGGGATTCCTATCCTCCACAAGAGGGTTAATAAAAATACCTTTAGGTATATAATTGACAAGACGAATAGCAAGCTTAGTGCTTGGAAGGCTAAATCCTTGTCCATGGCAGGTAGGATTGTGCTCACCAAATCTGTCCTGGCTGCCCTTCCATCTTACTCTATGCAGACTGCTCTTCTGCCTCTTGGAACGTGTGATGAAGTTGAGAAGAAAATGAGGGGTTTTGTTTGGGGATCCAATCAAGATGCTAGGAAAGTCCATGCATTGCCTTGGAATACTGTGTGTAAGGCCAAAGAGAAGGGTGGTCTTGGGATTAGGAGTTTGAGACTTACCAACAAAGCTTGGCTCATGAAAATTGGGCATAGAACTCTTACTCATAGGAATGATCTTTGGGTGCAGGTTTTGAGAAGTAAATATAAAGTGGAGGATGGGTTGATGCCTTCGATCAAGAAAAGAAGTGGCTGTTCTAATTTATGGCTTGGCTTATCGAGGGTGTGGCCCAAAATTTATGAAGGGTCAAGGATCTTTATTGGGAATGGTGTTAATAGTTCATTTTGGGAGGATAAATGGTTGCCCATTGGCCCTCTAAAGGAGCATACAGTCCAGGACTTACCCCCTGGCACCCATACTGTTATGATAGCTCAGATGGTGGATCACCAGGGAGAGTGGAAATGGCAGGAGTTTAGGGATTTTCTAACACAAGAAGCTTTGAACTGTATTGCAGGTACCTGTCCCCCTCGGCTAGATGATGGAGATGATCAGGTGATTTGGGAGCAATCCCATGATGGTAACTTTTCCTTCAAGACAGCTTTGAATAGCCTCTGTATTGAAGATCCTCCTCAGGTTCAGCCTCACTGGAACTTAGTTTGGCAATGGGAGGGTCCTCCTTGAGTCAAGACTTTCCTATGGCTTTTGCTTGGTGAAAATCTTCTAACCAACCTAAGGAGGTTTCAAAGGCATTTTTCTGCCTCAAATACTTGTCCTAGATGTAACTCCTATCCTGAAAGCTGCAGTCATGTCATGAGGGAGTGCTCCTGGTCTCAACGAATATGGAGACAATTTATTAGCAGGGAGAATTGGACAGCTTTTTGTAGCCAGAACCTGCAGAACTGGTTAGTGTCCAATTTATCTCCAAAAAATAGCTTACTGGGAGGCTTGGATGGCAGTATTTTATTTGGGCTTATTTGCTGGTTTATATGGAAAGATAGGAATAGTTTTGTTTTTGAAAATACTAATTCTACAATAGAGGAAATAGTTAGATCTATTCGGACTTTCTTGCAAAATTTCTTCGAGGCAAGGAAACTGTATAGAGATACTGGGCTGTAAGTTGGGCAGAAAGTGGAAACCCTTGTTCAATGGGTACCTCCTCCGATGGGGTGGATAAAAATAAACACAGATGGTTCTGCTTTGGAAGGTAATAGAAAGAGTGGGTGTGGAGGAGTCCTAAGGGATGAATCTGGGCATTGGCTTATGGGATTTGCTAGAAACCTGGGAGTAGGTAGCTCTGTCAAAGCAGAATTATGGGGCTTTTTACTGGGATTACAGACTGCTTGGAATTTTGGGTATAGGAAGGTGATCAGCGAAGGGGATTCCCAAGTAGCTTTGGATATGATCCGGATTGGGTGTGATTCAAATCATCCGTATGCAGGCCTGGTGAAGAAGATCAACATGTTGAAGGATCGTGATTGGCAGGTGTCCTTTGTTCATACTTATAGAGAGGGCAATGGAGTGGCTGACTGGCTGGCGGGGTACTCTCAATCTTTGAATTGGGAAACTGTTTTGATGGATACTCCTCCCCAAAGTTGTCTTGGGTTGCTGGAGAATGACTCTAGGGGAGTGGCTTGGCCACGTGTAATTAGGCTTTAGTTTGTTTTTAATTCCTCTGTTTCCAAAAAAAAAAAAAAATATGCGAGCAATATCAAAGGATCAAGTGCTTCTAATTCTCATTCATCCATCAAATCCAATCTCCTGCACAAGTCAATTGGTGAAAGCAATAGGCCAAAAAAATCAAAATTATACATAAGTGTAAGTTCTTTCGTGCAAATTTAGTCATTTTTTTCATTGTTGTTTTGTTTATATAATTGATATATCAAATTTTGCAGGAGTTTAAAATGTTTAGAATTAAAATATGTTTATGGTGGTAAGAGTGAATTAAATCTTTATTTGGATGAACCAAAAGCTAAATATGGTGATGGGGAAGATTTTGACGTGCTTAATTATTGGAAGCATAATGAGAATAGATTTCCCACACTCTCTATTATGGCATGAGATGTGCTAGGTATTTCAATTACTACAGAGGCATCAGAATCGGCTTTTAGTATCGGTGGGCGTGTTTTTACCAAATATAGAAGTTCCACTCTTCCTGAAAATGTCCCAATGTTGATTTGCACTAAGAACTGGTTGCATGGTTTTCTTGAGAATCCTAATTGTAATGCTTTGAGTTATTATGATTAATATTTTATAAGCAGATGTAATATTCCTGGGTTATGTTGGGATTGATTGTATATTTGAGTAGTTTTGTTTCCATTGGTTATGAGTTTTAGATGAAGATGATTCTAATACTAGTGATCATGAAACAACATCAGAAGCCAATGTGCATCAAGAAGTTCAAATTGAAGATTAGAGAGGTATTTATGTTAATTGAGTTTATATATTTATGTTAATTGTACAGATTTAAGCAAGTGGGACTATTTGTGGATCACAGTGGCTTGGGGTTTCTTATTCAGATTTCTCTTCTACTTGTCTTTGTTGGTCGGCAGCAAGAACAAGAGGAGGTGATCATCTTAGCAAACCTAAAATATCAGAAGTTTGGCTTCCTACTAAGTTTAAATTTGTGCATCATTTTATTCTTTTACTTCTGTTTTTATTTTTTCCTCCATTCTATTTGTTACTTACTTCGTCTGAGAAGTTACTTACTCATCATGTGATATGCGTCCAGCATATGGGTAAATCCAAGTCAAAAAGAGAAAAATTTTTGGTTAATCCTGAGTAAAAACGCAATATTTATTGTTGATTTACTACAATCCCAATCAGAGATTGTACAACTGATTTTATGCTGATTTCGTAGAAAAACCAACAAACTAGAGCCCAATTGGAAATTACCAAAGTAAAGGCCCACGCTGACAGCGTGAAGAAGGATTTTCATCCCGAGACATCCACGTCCACAGCATGAAACTCATGCTAGTTGCGCCAGACTTTCCTGCACCCACGCTCACAGCGTGGGACCCACGCTAGTAGCGCCAGTAATCAGAGACATCCACGCTCATAGCGTGGAAGTCACGCTAAGAGCGCCAGTTTGCGAAATCACAGCATCGTATATTTAAAAGGGCAGTTTTGGAAGAAGAAAAGATGGACTACAAAAGGATGCTCAACACAGAATTAGGATTATTCTATCATCAGAGAACCGTCATGCTTCAGAGGGAGAGCTCCTGAGAGATTTTCTTCTTCATCATTGTTCTTCCGTTCAATTGTTTCTAAGTGGATATTGAATATTCATAGATCAACCATGACCAAGGTTGGTTAGTTTTCTTTATTGTAGTTAGGGTCACAAACCCTATGTGAACCCTTGTTATAACGGATTGGTTTATTTCTACTCGCTTATATATTTATCTTTATCTCTACTCTGTGCGTAATTTCTATCCTCTTTGTTAGGATTGATCAATCTAATATTCGATGATAGTTTGAGGGTTCGAACCCTAGATAGGAATATTGGGGTTTTAATCTTGAAAGGGAGTAGGATAACAATTTGTATGCGTACTGATATGCCTTCAGCACATAAGTAAATTCAAGCCAAAAAGAGAAAGATAATGAGCTATTCCTCATTAAAAA
This sequence comes from Gastrolobium villosum, assembly GCA_032173675.1. Classification (NCBI taxonomy): domain Eukaryota; kingdom Viridiplantae; phylum Streptophyta; class Magnoliopsida; order Fabales; family Fabaceae; genus Gastrolobium; species Gastrolobium villosum. Next base: position 79,687 of record JAVKPL010014675.1, read on the forward strand.
GGCAACATTTTTTGTTGTATTTTTTAAATTCCAATTCCAGGAGTGTTCAACTGATTTTATGCTTATTTTGTAGGAAAGCCAAACAAATCTGGAAGAAAAATGAGGATTGGCCAAAGTGAAGACCCACGCTCACAGCGTGGATGTCACACTGGTGGCGTGGGAGTGTAGAAGGATCCACGCTCACAGCATGGAACTGACGCTAATGGCGTGGAAGATCAGAGGCATCCACGCTCATAGCGTTGCGGAAACCACAGCTGTGTTTCACAAGGGTAAAATTGGAAAAAGAAGAAAACAAATATTATAAAGTGAGGAATTAGGTCATGGGAGAGATGATCTCATATTTTCTGACCTAGGAGAAGAACCGCCGCGCGTGGAGAGAGCTCAGATCTGTGTTCTTCGTTCTTCGTTCGTCGTTCTTCATTTTCGTACAATTTCTTGTTGAATATTATTTGAGATCAGCCATGACTATGGTATGCTAGATCTTTTTATTGTGGTAAGGGTCACAACCCTGAATGTGAACCCCCTTGTAGTTCGGATTTAATTTACATGTATTTATCTATTTGAATCTATTTTCCTTTGTTCTTCATCTCTTCGTTCTTTTAGATTTGATCATTCTAACATATCGCTAGGGTTAGGATTCGCAATAGGAATATTGGGATCCTAATTCCTGACAAGGAGGAAAATAGCTTTTCATGTATGCACTAGGGATAGGCTACATGAATCGCAAACGTGAAAGATTCACCGATTTATGTGTTTAACCCGAAAAGAAATCACTAAGGAATTAGGGTTCTAATAGGGTTAATAAGGTTAAGATCACTAAGGGATTAGGGCTTAACCAATAGAATAAAAGATAATGAATCGTTTGATCAATGGATAAATCGCATGTAAATCTAGATTCAGATTATAAGGTGGGGATCAAACAGGTGTTTGTACTCTTATTGCAATATTTTCGCAATTGTTTTTCCAAACCTAATTTTATGCAACTTGTTCATCTATTTTCAGAAAACCCTAAAAATAAGCAATTTACTTTTTGTTTTAAATCAACACCAATTGTCATCTCTCTTGATCCGTTCAACTTAAGGGGACTGGTTATTGTAGTACTTGGTCTACAATCCCTGTGGAGACGATATTTTACTTTATCACTTTATTATTTGGAACGATCGGTATACTTGCTGAGTTTGCAACAAGTTTTTGGCGTCGTTGCCGGGGATTGTAATTGCCAATATTATAAATAACCGTTGATCTTTGAGATTGGATATATTTATTTATCATTTTAGGGTTTGTTCTATCTTGATCTGCATTTTGTAGGTATTACTGACCATCTTCTTTGAGTTTTATGCGAGGTAGACTTGCTCCTGAAGATCTTGTGTTTGATCCTGAAATCACAAGGGCTGAAACGAAGCTGAGAAAGGTTGCCAAGCAAATAATTTGGGAAGGTTCGATTAGTGAACCTGGTCAACCCATACAAGATATGGCAAATCATAATAATACCGGAGGAGGTCCCAACAATCAACCTCCTGCAGCAGAGTTGATGGAGTCGATTCTGGCTCCAATGTTCACAAGGCCAAATTCTAGTGTTGTCCGGCCACTGATTCAAGCCAACAATTTTGACATCAACCCGTCTCTTATCAACTTGGTGGAAAAGACTTCTTTTGGTGGTGAGGATTACGAAGATCCTCACGATTTCATGGACAGACTTCTAAGAATCTGTGACACCACCAAGCACAACGGGGTGTCTGATGATGCAATCCGACTTCGGTTGTTCCCTTTTGCTTTGACAGGGAAAACTCTTAGATGGTTGGACCGACAACCACCAAACAGTATCAGAACATAGGATGAGTTGGCGGCTAAGTTCTTTGCTGAACATTTCCCTCGGGAAAAGTACAATAAATTGGTGAATGAAATCACCAACTTTATTCAGCAACCGGGAGAATCCCTCTGTGCAGCTTGGACAAGATTCCAAGAATTGATTAGAAAATGCCCCCAATATGACTTTCCAGATGAGAAGAAGGTCAGAGTCTTTTACAATGGGATGACACCAGATAATAGGATGATCGTCAATGGCGCAGCTGGTGGAACCATAGGAAGAAAGACTGCAGCTGAAACTCTGGAGCTAATTGACTATATGGCACGAAATGAAAATGCCTCAACAGAAGTCCAGTTGACTCAATCAGCTCAATTAAAGAAGGGCATTCTACAACTACGGAATCATGATGCAACTTTAGCTGAGCAGAAAGTGATTTCGCAACAACTAGCAAGTATGAATGCTAAGTTGGATAAAATGTGAATTTCCACAACTCAAGTTAATTCAATTAACTGTGAGTATTGTAAGGAGGAGCATGAATCCAATGAGTGTCCAACACTCATGGGAGCTGAGCCATTCCAAGTTAATGGAGTGTGGTATGATCCAACGCCACCACAAAACACTGAAGGTTATCAGAGGAACCAAAATAGTGGCCAAGGAAATAATTTTCAGAGGAGAAATCAATGGGGAGGCTTGGAATATAAATCCAATAATTTCCTACAACCTCCTCCTCTTCCACAAAAGGAGCCATCTGATCTAGAGAAAGCTATGCTGCAGCTTTCTAAGACTACAAATGATCACATGGAAAGTACAAGTGCTTTCATGAAGGAGACCAAAGCCTATCACAATAATCAAGATGCCTCCATTTGGAATTTGGAGACCCAGATAGGGCAGCTATCCAGGCAGTTAGCTGAAAGAACTCCAGGGCAGTTTCCTGGAGATACAATTGTGAATCCAAAGGAAGAATGTAAGTCCATAGTGACTAGGAGTGAAATTGTGATCACTCCTCAAGAAAAGCCCAAAATGGTTCAGCCAAAGAAGGTTGATGAACCATTGAAGGAATCAGAAAGTGAGAAGGAAGCAGAAGCATCTGCTACTGTGCAAGAGGAACCTGCAAAGCAAGACAAAGAAGAGGAAAAGGAGAAAGCTGTTGAAGTTCCAAAACAACCAATGGATTTTTCTCGCTTTGAGAAACCTCCTTATCCTATGAAGCTCAAGCAGCAAGTGCAGAAACAACAATATGCCAGGTTTTTAGATATATTTAAAAAATTGCATATTAATATTCCATTTGCTGAAGCTCTTGCTAACATGCCTAATTATGCTAAATTCATGAAAGATTTATTGTCAAGAAAGCGTAAGTTGCAGGAATGTGAGACGGTAGCACTGAAGAGTGCAGTGCCATTATAACAAAGAAGTTCCCACCAAAGCTTCAAGATCCAGGAAGCTTTAACATCCCGATTGCCATAGGCAACATTGATGTTGGTCGGGCGTTATGTGATCTTGGAGCAAGCATCAATCTGATGCCGCTGTCATTATGCAAAGCTTTGGGAATTTCTGAACTAAAGCCAACCATGGTCTCTTTACAACTGGCGGATCGATCGTTAAGAAGACCTAATGGAGTCATTGAGGATGTACTTGTCAAGGTTGACAAGTTTATCTTCCCTGCAGATTTCATTGTGTTGGATATGGAAGAAGAGAGTGAAATACCTCTTTTACTTGGAAGGCCATTCTTGGCCACAGCTCGGGCTATGATTGATGTTGAGCAAGGAAAGCTCGAGCTACGTATGAATGATGAGACAATCACAATCAATGTGTTCAAAGCCATGAAGAGCTCATCTGACCATAATGGCTGTTTCAGACTTGATGTGATTGAGGAAGCAGTCAAAGAAGTAGATGTTGATGATCTAGAGAATGAAGATGAATTCAAGGATCTAGATGAAGAAGCTCCACAAGAAGAGCAAGAAACTATCTTTGAAGTGCTGGAAAACAAAGGAGGGGATCTAGCCACTTTGGCACCAAAGGTAGAATTAAAAGAGTTGCCTAAAACTCTTAAATATGCCTTTTTGGGAGATAGAAAGGATTATCCAGTAATCATAAATAAAGACTTGTCTCCAACTGAAGAGGATAAGTTGTTGAAAGTGCTCAAAGAGCACAAGACAGCCATTGGGTGGTCTATCTCTGATTTGAAGGGAATTAACCCTTCCTTCTATACTCACAAGATTCTAATAGAGGACAATGTCAAACCAGTGAGACAGCCTCAGAGAAGATTAAACCCAACAATGAAGGAAGTAGTCCGGAAGGAAGTGATGAAACTCATGGATGCTGGAATGATTTACCCAATTTCTGACACTGCATGGGTAAGTCCAGTACAGACAGATCCAAAGAAGGGAGGATTAATTGTCATGAAGAATGAAAAGAATGAGTTGATTCCCATAAGAACCATTACTGGTTGGAGGATGTGTGTAGATTACAGGAGGCTAAATTCAGCCACCAGAAAAGATCATTTTCCTGTTCCATTTATTGATCAAATGCTAGAAAGGTTAGCCGGTCATGCTTTTTATTGCTTCTTGGATGGATATTCCGGCTATAATCAAAATCCAGTAGCACCAGAGGATCAGGAAAAGACAACTTTCACGTGCCCATTTGGAGTTTTTGCTTACAGAAGGATGCCATTTGGCCTCTGCAATGCACTCGTGACATTTCAAAGGTGTATGCTTTCTATCTTTTCTGATATGGTAGAAAAATATTTAGAGGTTTTTATGGATGATTTTTCTGTGTTCGGTTCCTGCTTTGATTCATGCTTAGTTAATTTAGCTAAGGTTTTGAAAAGATGTCAGGAAACTAATTTAGTGCTAAATTGGGAAAAGTGCCATTTCAAGGTACAAGATGGCATAGTATTAGGCCATAAGATTTCTAAAAAGGGCATTGAAGTTGATAAGGCTAAGTTAATGTTGATTGAAAAACTTCCCCCTCCCGTTAATATTAATGGTGTGCGAAGTTTTTTAGGCCATGCAGGTTTTTATCGAAGATTCATCAAGGATTTTCCGAAAATTGCAAAGCCTTTTATCCAGCTGTTGGTGAAGGACAAGGAGTTTATTTTTTATGAAGCTTGTCTCAATGCATTTAATGTGTTGAAGGAAAAGCTTACCACCGCACCTGTTCTGAAGGCACCAGATTGGAGTCTTCCGTTTGAAATCATGTGTGATGCAAGCGCATACGCAATGGGTGCAGTCCTTGGTCAGCGTAAGGACAAATTGTTACATGTTATTTACTATGCTATCAAAGTCTTTAATGAGGCACAGACAAACTATGCCACTACTGAAAAAGAGATGCTCGCAGTATTTTATGCATTGGATAAATTTAGATCTTATTTGATAGGTTCTAAAGTCATTGTATTTAATGACCATGTTGCTATTAAGTATTTGGTGAGCAAGCAGGATGCAAAGCCACGACTGTTGCGATGGATGCTCTTGTTTCAGGAGTTTGACTTGGAAATCAAGGATAAAACTGGAGTGGAGAATAAAGTTGCTGATCATTTGTCTAGGATTCAGGATAAGCAACTACAAGAAGGACCTGAAATTGAGGTTAATGAATTCTTTCCTGATGAGCAAGTGATGGAAATAATAATGCATCCATGGTTTGCAAATTTTGCAAACTACAAAGCTGCTGGTTCGATTCCTGATGATCTTACTTCGCAGCAGAAAAAGAAATTCCTTCATGATGCGCGCAGGTACCATTGGGATAATCCATTTTTATATTTTCAATGTGCTGATGGTATTATTCGCAGGTGTGTAGCTGAATTTGAAATGCCGGATATTCTGTGGCATTGCCACGCATCTGATTACGAAGGTCATTTTGGAGCTTACCGGACTGCGCAAAAGGTATTGCAAAGTGGCTATTATTGGCCAAAAATCTTTAAAGATGCGCGGAACTTTGTGGAGAAGTGTGACAAGTGTCAGAGAACGAGAAACATTTCACGAAAAGATGAAATGCCTCTCAACTGTATACTGGAAGTAGAGCTTTTTGATGTTTGGGGAATTGACTTCATGGGACCATTCCCTAAGTCATACTCAAATCATTATATCTTGGTTGCTGTGGACTATGTGTCCAAGTGGATAGAAGCAGTTACATTGCCCACAAATGATGCAAAGGTGGTAGTTTCTTTCTTAAGAAAGAATATTTTCACCCGCTTTGGGGTCCCTCGTGTAATCATCAGTAATGGAGGAACCCACTTCTGCAATAAGCAATTTGAGAGTTTGCTTACAAAGTATGGTGTTACTCACAAGGTGGCAACACCATACCATCCTCAGACCAGCGGATAAGTTGAAATCTCTAATAGAGAGCTCAAGAGGATTCTAGAAAAGACAGTGAGCAACTCAAGGAAGGATCGGGCTAAGAAACTGGATGATGCACTCTGGGCATACAGGACTGCATTCAAAACACCAATAGGTATGTCACCATTCCAATTGGTATATGGTAAGTCTTGTCATGTTCCTGTAGAATTAGAGCATAGAGATTTATGGGCCATTAAATTTTTAAATTTTAAACCATCAAAAGCTAATGCTAAGAGATTGCTACAATTGAATGAGTTGGATGAGTTCAGGCTAGCAGCTTATGAGAATGCCAGAATTTATAAAGACAAGACAAAGAAGTGGCATGACAAGAAGATTCAACCAAAAGAGTGTGAACCGGGACAACAGGTACTGTTATATAACTCTCGACTGAGGTTGTCCGCAGGTAAGCTGAAGTCTCATTGGTCTGGTTCTTTTGTTATTAAAAAGGTATTCCTATATGGAACTGTAACGACCCGAAATTTAAATTAAAAACAAAAATGAAGTCGCCACCAATTTTATTTACTTTGGAAAAATTGGAAAACCTTTTATTGCAAACTGGTCATTAAAATTATAGATCAAAGGTTCGGGAGTCTAATTATGCGCAGGGAAGGGTGGAAACTTAATCCCACTGCACCTCTGACACATCCGTTTAAAACGGTTACCTTAAATTAATTGTGCGAATTATTAATAGCTTTTAAAAACTATTTGTTTTATCCCTTAAAAAAATAAATATGATTAATTAAGAATAATGAAGACTAAAATATTAAAATTTATTTTAGCTTGACGGAAAGAGTTCCGCTCCGACGTATCCTCCGGTGCAGTGAAGAATTCAAAGCTACGTCGTTCCTTTTGTTTGCGTACTGATTATTTTGATTTAAAATTAGAAGTTTCAGATTACCAAGTTGTCACAACTAAAATAAATCTGAAATAATAATTACAGGATTAACAAGCTGTTTCAACTCAGCTAATCCTTTATTATGGAAAACAAGAATTTTATTTTAGCTTGACGGAAAGAGTTCCGCTCCGACGTATCCCCCGGTGCAGTGAGGAATTCAAAGCTACGTCGTTCTTAAAAATATTTGTGTGTTGATTGATCTTAATTTTTGAAATAATTCATTTTAAATAAAATCATTGGAGAGTTTTGGCTTTGATGATTTGTATTGATTTCAATAATTTTTATTTTTATTAGTATAAATTTTACAATAAATCTTGAATCGCCAAGCCGTCACGGCTAAAATGATCCAAAAGATTATGGGATTAACAGGCTGTCTCAACCCAGCTAATCCCCTAAAAAATAGATTTCATGTTATTATTTTTTATTATAAATTTTGAATCACCAAGTCGTCACGGCCAAAATGCTTCAAAAGATTACGGGATTAACAAACCGTCACGGTTAAATTATCTTTGAGGTTGGATCTTCATATATTAACGTTAAAAATCATTGGATGAATTTAAAGTAAAACTATATTGATTTATTTTCCATATTTTTATTTTTGTTTTCCTTTTATTTTGTATTTTTTTATTAATATTGCATATGATATATGTCTAACACAAACAAGCAAGTATCAATAATAAAAATAACATAGGATGCGATAATGTAACCACTATATTTTATTTTATTTTTATAATTTTAAGAATGTTTAATCATATTTTATTGACAAATAGATAAACACATGGCAATACAAAAAGATAGCCATCAGTAGCCGAAAGCTAGAAGAAAACTAATCTACTAGCTAGAAGAAAACTAATCTACTAGAAAACAAATAGATAAACACGGGCTATTTGGGTTTTTTTTTATTATTTGTTTTTTTATTATTTGTTTTAATATCAAATGAAAAGGCTACCTAATCTACTAGATAGAAGAAAACTAAAAAGACGAAAGCTGTAAAAATCATAGCATGCTTCCTTTTGATCATTTTATTTTGTTTTATTCACTAAAAGGGTACCTACTCTACCCTAGGGAAAAGAAAACAACTGAAGCCTATACTGCATACTACATGCCTTTGCTTAGCTTAGCTTTCTCTAATATTTCTTTATTCATTTTTACCACAATGACACACACTAGGAAACAAAATAGCCACTCATGAATCTTTTATATTATAAAGAAATGAAACGAAAAACTAACTTAAAATACAAGGAGCAAAATAGCATTATAATAATGCAAAGTAAAACAGGATGGAAGTGAATAACTTTTGTGTTTGCACCCAAATCAGATTTGCAAATAAAGGTCTTCTTGTACCTTTAGGAAGAAAGTTGCAACCGAGACTTCAAATGATGGACGAGCCCGGTGACAAAGTGGAGGTAGCGCAGCGAACAGATATTCAATGGTGAACGCGACGATGCCTAGCTCGGGGTTGAATAGATCTGAGATGATTTTTGGTTTTTGGGTTATGGTATAAAATGGAGATGGTTTATTACTGGGTATCTCTATGACAGGGGTGGGAAATCTGAAATTTTTCCAGTCCCTCTCCACCAGAAGTCCCCCTGTTTATATAGCCCATCATCAACATAGTTTTTTTTTTTTTTAACGTGATTTCTTGATTCCCCTTCTGCTCCATCCCATTGGTGGTCAGGCATGCTGCTTTTCCTTTGATCAGAGATGCCATCTTG